>JBBPBX010021358.1:5880-20440 GCA_038048925.1 Garcialebias charrua
AAGGGGTGTAATGGTACACATGGGTGTATTGAACCGTTTCTGTATGTTTTGATCGGTTCGGTCCACGTGTGTTCGGTTTCGGTTATTTTTTCACTCATTAAATTTTATTAACGAGAAATCTCTCGCATAATCATGTGCCACGGAACTAAAATTGCTACATGAGTTTCAGCACGGCTCTCTTATCTCGCAGCACGCACAGCATTAGCAGCCTAGCGTCTCCTGTTTGGGAACATTATGTCTTTCTTGTTAAAAGATGTGAACAAATCCAAAGCTGTATGTCGACGTTGTTTCACAGAGATTGGATCAACAACAGGCAACATGCCACAACATAGTCTGACTTGTTAACACGCTTGAAACGACATTGTTCGAACGTCAACGTCTCTTCTAGCAGCTTGTTGCAAAGAACAATAACAGCAGCATTTAGACAACCTTCATCAGGTAATTCAGAGCAGTCCAGAGCAATTAAACAAGCTGTAGGAGTTTTTTAAAATCTAGATCTATGTCCGAATGTTTTTGATGCGCCGGCTTTAAAGTTCTTGAACCCCGCTACGACATCCATCACGTCAACACTTAAGCCAAAAAGTTGTAGGTAACTTCATCCAAAAGCTAAAACTGATCGTCAACAAGCCCTGGAACCGATTTAAAGCCCTGCCACGTGATGATGATGACCCAGAGATTCAACCACCTCATAACAGAAATGATGACCGTTCAAAAAGAGGTAATGGTTTTGAATTATTATTGTTATTGCATTATTATGATCTAATTAACTTTTAAATTTAACATTATCACCTTATTAACAATTTGTTTTACCTCTTTGTGTTGTTTGCAGTCTGAGGATGTCTCTGAGTTCCTCTTCATGGAAATACACCAGAGATCTCCTGCAGCTAGAAGTCTGTGATGACTGAACTCTGAACGTTTTCAGGGACAGGTGGGAGCAGGTCCAAGAAGAGGTTGTGAGTTCAGAGCTTCAGGGTGCCCTTCTATCTCTGTTGCTAGTGAGCGGGTTTTCTGTACAGCTGGAGATATTCAAGGTCAAGGTGTCGTTATTGTCCTTCACATCACATGTGGTACATGAGGTGGGACAAAACTTTGTGCACAGGGTCACTGGTCATATTGTCACTGCAAAATGTGCTTTAGTCAGAAAATGTGAACAAGTTGGTCTTTTTGGACAAAAACTCAAAACTTGATTAGTTAGATTGTAAACTGTCTGTTGCTGCTTATTGTTCTGGTTCTGACTGTGATTGTATTTACAAAGTATTAAGACTTTTCTATTGTTGCTATAGTTTATTCATTGTAAAAAGTGTTGTTTAATTAAAATATCATCCAAATGGGTCACTTTTATTTATTTTTATACAAATGTATTGTTTACTTGGCATATTTTCAAAATAAATGTTTTGTAAGTCTTCATTTTGGCCTTTTTTTGTACCAAAAATTAACCGAACCGAGCACTCCTTGAAACTGAACTGAACCGAAATGTGATTTTAGCGTACCGTTACATAATGCATTTTATACAGTATATGCATTTTAAACCCTTCCCACACTCTTGCAACATTCAAAATAATGTTTCTAAACTCTAAATAATCTGAAAGAGCACATACTGTCTTGATTTCAGCTCCCTGTCTCTGATGCTCTCAGCCATCTGCAAGCATTCTTGGCCACGCCCACTTCTATGTGCTGCACGCAGAACAGCTGATCAGCTGCAGCAGGAAGTTTCTCCTGCAGTGTGAGCTGCATATAGCTGCAGGAGGTGCTAAATAATTTAAAATAAATTATTTTAAATAAAAAATTCATGCCGATTGTGTGTCTCATCCATCAACCAGCCAATTGTGTGTCATGTCCAATTTTATTTTCAAAAGCCGCAATAGAGCGAGTCCATGATAAACGAGCCGCAAAGTAGTGAGGGACTACTGTATTGCCTTATTACACATAGTTTTCACATTTATTTCTGAGAAAAACAGCAAACACTAGTATCAATGTCCCAACAACACAACACAAGTATTTAACTCAACCTAATGAGATAACCCTGTTAAAAACAAGTGATAAACACACAGCGATCTGTCAGGTGCAGCTCTGAGATACTGTGGAAGTGAAACCTGATCTTTTATGTGCACACAGATAGCTACCCTATAGTCTCCCAATGCAAGAGCTGTCATGTTCTAGTCAGAGCTGCCAGACATGTGTTTCTAAATGGAAGTAAGTGTAATTACAGGATGACGATGGTAGGTAGCAACCAGCCAGGCAATCATTTTCCCTGATTGAGACAGAAAGTAAAGGTCTGAGAGGCCATCAGAGTGTGTGCCCACAGCAGGTGCAATATGATGCCTCAATAAACCCAGCTGAAATTAGAAACTTCACATTCAGTTCTGCATGCCTCTTGGACGTGGGAGGGAAGCATTCATTGACAGGTAGAGTCTGGAACGATGATATCTTTTTTAATGTCAATAAGGCTCTCTGGTGTTTCTGTTACTGCTCCCCACTGCAACATTAATCACTTTGAAATGGGCAAAGCTGAGCAAGTTTGTCAATGCATAGAAGGTAATTGAATTTATTTATTTATCCAAAGCAATAACGGGATGTATTTCCCTGGTGAGATATGAGAGTTGGTTCACTGAACCAAGCAAGAAATGAATTTACTGTGCAAAAGAACACTCACAAGGATGCCCCCAAAATTCATACATCAGAATCAACACATATTCAAAATTAAATTATCAGATTTTTCCTGCAAACTCTGAGTCACAGCAATAAAGAAATGTTTTGTAACTAATTAATCATGACTTGTCTTTGTCTCGGAAGAAAAAGAACACCCTAGGCAGTATAAATCATTCCTGCTGGAGATTGACGCTGATCGTACTAATCCCTTTATGTAAGCCGGGACTCAGCCAGTCGCAAGCAATTTTCTGCAGACATGGTACTGCACATCATAATAATGTAAATATAACTAAAAACAAACATCATAAATTACACAGAGAGCGGTTAATCATAATGCTTTACACTGTAGATGGAATGCATTAGACACAACAACATGGCAGAAAGACGAGGGAGAAAGTACACGTTCCTATGCTTTGCTTTTTAAAAAGTCCTGGAAGAGAAAATTTGCAAATGTTTCTTCAAAGAAACGTTGATTTATTCAGACTTACCTCAGAATGGTGCAATTTGTTAGAGTTCTCAGATGTCTGTCTTTGATATTTTGGCACTTTACCTAACACAAGGAGCAGGTATTTTGGTTACATTGAGAATGTCTCTTTGTATAAATCTCCACACTGGATAACAACTCCACTACACCCTCCACAATTTACACCACCTGTTGATAGAGACAAATTTGAAAAACTCTTTCCTGCGAAAACAATGAAGAAATTAAAAAGTTTATCTTGCTTTACTCCATCTCTTTGAAATGTTTGTTACTAGGCGTCCAACTTGGTACAACTTCCTCAGGATGCAGCTACATGCTAGAAGATCCCACCATGCTAGCACAATCCTATCACCACAAGGAACATGTCTGTACTGTTACTTCTATGATATTGTCTGGATCACAACTACAGTATAACTAAGGATGAGACCAGAATAGCCAGTCATGTATCAATTTTTCATGACCAAGGCTGCTGTTGCTCATGATATGTAGGCTATCACCCCAAACCTTATATTTTGCTTCCACAAAAATAAACTGCCGTAAGGTCTTTATAAATGTATAAAAATATGCTGCATAAATATAGTATATGCTCAAAAGTATAGTGGAGCTATCATGCTCCATCATCTGCATTGATAATTGCCTAAAGACCTCACCAAACTGCAGAGCATCTACGATCTGGCTACCTTTTTACATCGTAGTAGGGCCGTTGGTCAGTATAAAGGGGGTCTAATGTTGTCAAAATGAAAAATGAAACTCTGTGGATTATCTAACATACCTAAAACTTTTTCTACTGGAATAAAAATATGTTTTCATCGAAATGTATAGAATAAATGTCATGATTAATGTGTAAAATTCAGATCAATTGAACTTTAGAAGTAAAAAAAATGGTGGGCTCCTTCTATCACGCTCATACTACCCAATCCTTTGTGCCACCGACACAATGAAAAACAAAGAAATAAAGCTGCCTAAGTCTTTTGGGCAATCATTTGAAAGGCAGAATACAGTATGTCCAAATATAATAGTCTTCCTGTCAGTGGGAATCAAACAGAAAAGCATAATCCAACGGCGTTAGCCATTTCTCTTTGGCAGGTAAATTAATTTTTTATGGTAATATGCCTAATGTTTAGGAAAGCTCTGTAAGCAGATTAAGGGGAGCACTTAGCTGAGCACGGGCTGCAAGAGCGTGGATGCTGGTGACACAGTGGGATATGAGAGGTGTGGAGAACTCACTAGTGTCAAGCATTAGCCTCCCCAGGCGACACATTCTCTACATTAACCCCGTGCTGTGAGACCACTGCTGAAGTTGAGACTATTTAATGAAGAGTGACAGAGAGAAAGGGAAAGAGGGGAAAAAGAAAACATGAGGCCTATTCAGACAAAAAGACAAGGCAAGGGCGTCTCTATAGTAAATATTTTAGGTTTGTAATTGGGGACTGCCTTGTAAGACAGCCACCTATTATTATCCACCTCAACAGGGTCTTACTCTTCTGTCAACTTTAATGCGACCTGAACCATACTGAGCCCCGGAGGGGATATGGGGGATTTTTTTTAATTTTGCGTTCCCACGCAAATTTTTGCGTTCCCACGCAAACGTTTTTGCGTTCCCTCGCTATACTGTACTGTATGTAGTGTTATTAGTGTTATGTCACTGATAACAGCAACAATGGAACAGACACCTATATTTGAGGTTCGTGTAGGAGTTTGTGACTTGGCACTATATAAATAAAGTGAATTGAATTTTTAAATCACATTTTTAAAACACATGGGAAATTGCCCAGTTTATGATGTAAAATTATGTATACTAATTTGTTTTTTTACTAAGTTTGTACACAAGTTCTTAAAGTACACCCATGAAATTGTCATTTTAGGCTGTCAAAATGGTTCGTTAAATATTTTTGTGAATTTCATAGTAAACATATCAATATTTTACTAACACGGATTTCATTTTTTTATGTAATTTTTGCTCCAATGTGATAATGCATTTTGTCAAAATGAAACAAAGATTGTAGAATCATGAAGCTGAGGTTGTGCTGAAAAAGATGATACCAAATAAGGCAAGTTAATTAGTTTTTATGATGAAAATATAAGGGTAAATTCAAAATGATACCAAAACGGACATTTAGACCTCAGACCCGAGAGTTTTTAAAATGTGTTTAAAAGAAAAACAATAATAAAATCTAACGTATGAAAAAAAAAGTTAACTAAAAACACACTAAGCACACACTTCCGGAGGGCTTCATTAGTCTGAGGAGTCCCAAGTAAATTGTTTTCCCCACTAAGCAGTACACTACTTCAGTTTGCTGGTTTCACGGGTGACTGATGAAGTGCTCAATAGAGGGAGAAACGTCTTTCCACAAAAAAGAAACTGTTCAGATGACCTGACTGACCATTATTTTATTTTGAACCTGGCCGATTGAGCATGAATTTGATGCTTTAAAAGAAAGTTACAATACTTTTGAAACAGAAGAAGTGCCACCTTGTTCTTTTGGATTTTAAATGGTGAGAACATTCATGATTTATTACCATTCAGAAATATACTGAGAAAACTTTAGTTATGATACATGGTGCTGCTTTGACAAATACTATGAAAATACAGTAATTTGTCCTTATATTTATATTTACTGATATAGGTCGCTGAACAAAATTTGGGATGTCATCAAACAAACTCTTCCTGTCACCTCATCTTTAGCAAGAAAAAATAACTGAAAGTTATGCACCATAACTCATGTTCCCTGAAGGAAGGGAACGAGGTGCAACATATGCTATGGGAATTGCACCCCGCGCGATTACCTGAAGGAATACAATCACGCCTTTACGGCTAGGGTATCAGCGTTGCGCCAGAGGCTCCGCCCTCTGGGTATTTAAGCCGCTGACGCCCATCCATCTTTCTCCAAAATTGCACTTCACGAGCTTTCAGCATTGAAAAGGGCCAGATATGTTGCACCTCATTCCCTTCCTTTAGGGAACATGAGTTATGGTACGTAACTTTCAGTTCCCTTTCAGTCATGTTCTCTCGGTGCAACATATACAGTACTGTGGGAACGTAATTCATTCACGCCCTTGACATGCTCAGTAAAATGCATGCTAGTGTGAATGTCTGCCCTGGACCAGCAGGCATCTCAAGGCTACTTTCTACTGTGTGTTTGAAAGGGCAGCCTGAGTGACATCACATGCAGTAACATCCAAACTGTAATGCTTTCCAAAAGTGTTTATTGAGCTCCAGTTCGCAGCAGCACAAATGTCTGCAACTGGTACACCCTTGAACAGTGACCACAAAGTGGCCAAGCCCCGAGTAGAGTGAGCGTGCACTCCAGAGGGCACCTGTTGACCTTTGCTACTGTACGCCCTTTTAATGGCCTCAGTCACCCAATGTGAGAGGTGTTGTTTTGACAGGGCCTTTCTGGTAGCAGGTGCTGCAAAGCACACGAACAGCTGATTTGTTTTTCTCCATTTGGCTGTTCTCTGCATGTAAGTGCATAAAGCTCTCACGGGGCAGAGAGTCTTCAGCCTTTCCTGTTCCTGAGTGAGGACAGGAGCAAGTGGGAAGGAGGAGAGATCAAAGTCCAGACTCTTATGGTTTAAAGTCAAGACCTTGGGGATTATGCGGCATTGGCCTTAGGTTGACCTTTGACCCGTCAGGGGCGAATCTGGTACACATTGGATGTACAGACAATGCATGGAGGTCACCCATGCGTTTCGCCGAGCAAAGGGCCAAGAGTAGAGCGGTTTTATAAGATAATAAATCTATCTTAACCTCGCTCAGTGGCTCGAATGGAGGATCACATAGAGCCCCCAAGACAATGCTAAGATCCCAACCAGGGGTCAGGATCCTACTGGGTGGTTTCATTCTTAGCACGTCCTTCATAAATCTTATTATGATTGGATACGCACCAGGTGTCCTGTGTCCCCAGCTTTCGTGACAGGCTGAAATTGCTGATAGGAAAACTTTAATCGTTGAGAAAGAACAACCTTTTTCTAGTAAGTCCTGAAGGAAAGTCAGGAGCTGAGCCAGGTTGCATGAGTAAGAAATAATATTTCTTTCTGTGCACCAAGCTTCAAAAATATGCCATTTCTGTGCGTAGAGAGACTGTGTTGACACAACACGGGCATTTTGGATGGTTTTTACCATATTTTCCGGCAGGCCTGATGCTATCAGCTTGTTCTTTTTTGACAACAAGCTGAAATTTTTAACATCTCCCAGCCCAAGTGGCGAGACTGCTCCTTCTGGTGACATGGTTTGACCCTGAAGAAGAGCAGTTGGTGTGTCCAGTTCCCCTTCAAGGGCCTTGGATGGTGTGATCCCCTGGGGGTCAACCAAGTTAGGGAGAAGGCATTTTTGCCGATGTGCTACCAGGCTGCTCTGATCGAGAGTGATCGAGGGCAGATGCAACCTGTCGTCCTTATTAGACAGAAGTGGAGCAGAATGTCTGTTTTTCTCTCCTTGTTTGGGGTCATGGGACTGAGAAGCTGCAAGTTTTTTAAACGAGCAAATCGCCTGACCCCAATCCGTTTCCTGGATGGGTCTAGTTTACTGGTCCTCGGCCTTAACAGAGCTTTGGAGCCAGCTAACCCGCCGGGGGTCTGTGTTTCACCCGTTGGGGGGATATTGTTTAAGAGCAGAGCTGAACCAGCACGGTGAGAAAGGTCACGTGCTGCCGGATCACTGCTTGGACATTGCGTGTCATCCATTAATGATAAGGAGACAGTTGTAACGTGAGAACGTGGAGATGATTCTTTGTGCTTGGCAGACTTTAAATTGTTTGGTGATAAAGAGCCCAGTTCCCTTCAAATAATAGGAAGAGGAATCAGATTCAGCTCTGATTTGTTTACACACACAGCAGTTTGATCACAATTGCCTTTGTGAACGTGTGAAGCTTGTGGTTGCCTGTGGGCTTCTGCCGTGCCCCCCCGTCGCTAGATTCTGTCGGCGCGCATTCCTGAGGCACGGACATGTCACGTGTTTGCTTGGTTAGTGTATTGACCGCCCCGTCATTCACAATGGAGCGGGAGTTGGAGCACGTGACCCCCCTCACCTGACTCCATGAGGGGTGAGGGGCCTGCTTGCAGACGCCTCTGTGCCTGTCCGCTACAGACTGAGCAGAGGCACCTTGCCGGGGCTCATTGATTAGGCTAACACCCCGTGAGCCATGAGGGAGGGGGGAAGACGACCCCTTCCGTTTATGACGGCTGGCAGGCCAGAGGGACCTGTTCTGCTGAAGTTATTTGTGTATGTTGTTTTTTTTTGGAGTCAATAAAACAGAGAGGGGCTGTTTTTTGAGCTTTATTTGTGCTTGTGTGTAACGACATATATGACTTTATGTCACTCACAGCAGGAAAAACATGATTTGTGCATGCAACAGAGTTACCAGCTTTTTGTACCGTGCTACAAATAAAGTGTGGACATGAAGAGATAATTTCCCGTACCACGTGGGCAGGTGATCGTGTAAAGTCAAGACGTGAACCTGGTTCATCAGGCACGCTTTTGTCTGGTGTCCCGGTTCGCCGAGGAGGCCCTGTGTCTGACCGCCTGGCGGAGGACAAACCTGTTTTTGCTCCATGCGTGTTCGGTCCGAGGCGGACCCGACTGTGGTCTCTAACGATGCTCGACCTCGTACGCCGGCCGCTTTTGCGGTGGGGCATGCGTTGCCGAGCGGTGTTGAGGCTGCGCGGGTCTACCCCCAGCGGACTCCCTGGGGGGGGTGGGGTGGGGGTGAAGCTTCTCTGGGGAATGCCCATCCAGAGAGCATCTGCCTGTTTGCGCCTCTGGTCCAGCTTGGTCTGAATTCGATCCAAAGCTTTCCCAAACAATCCCGTCGGTTCTATCGAGTGGTGGAGAAAAGGCCCCTTTTGTCCCTCGGGAGATCAGTTAAAGTCATCCACAGATGGCGTATCGCGATGACCACTTCCACCATGCCTCTGCCTTGAGCAATAACGGGTGTTCCCATCATGCGGAGCATGAAGTCTGTTGCCCTGCAGGCTTCATCCAGCAAGTCAACGGCAGCTTGCTTGTCCGTCGTTACCTGGAGCTTTTGCAGTTTTTCAGCCAGGTAAGCCTGCATCAACGCGGACGCATTCATGGCGTGCGCCGCGAGTCCCTGAGCTCTGTAGCATTTCTCGAGCAGAGAAGCTGAAGTTCGAAAAGCTTTGCTGGGAAGAGTTGGTTTTGTCCCGGATGACTTGGGAGCCAGGTGAGACGCCAGTGTGTCCTCAATTTGAGGCACGTTGGCTATTCCCACCTCATCCATCCCGTCCACGTCGAGGAACTGCAAGAGTGGTAAGAGCATGGGAGCTCTGGGCTGAGGCCAGGTACGAGTCAGTTCTGTGAGGAAGTCCAGGACTATGGGCATCCTTTGCCTTGTGGCGGCCTGCTGCTTTGAGTAAAAATAGTTTCCTGCCAGCCTCGTGACCTGTTGACGAGGCGGGGGCTCTGGCCATGGGATGTGCAACGCGTCCGCTGCTCTGTGACACATGTCGAACAGAGTAGGGATGGAAAAGTCAGTTTCCGGGAGCAGAGGTACCGGGGTTTGGGAGAGGTCTTCTCCTTGCTCCTCATACTCGACGTCCACGTCCTCTGCGGAAAATTTGCCTGAGGCTGAAATCGAGATCTAGTCCTCGTTCATCATGCCTCGAGTGTCGAATTCGACTGTTAAGTCCACCATAGGAGCTAGCACATCAGGGTTGTCACCCCATTCAACTCGTGTGCTGTAGTGCAGAGCCATGTTCTCGAGCTCCGGCATGGGAGTGAGGGGCTCGGTGGTGTCTGGATCAGCTGGCACCGCTGGGGCGCCCATGGCCTTGGCGACAAGGTCAACCCGGTGCTGCAGCACCGTCTCCAGCATCTGGCTGCAGTGTGGGCAAAAGTCGGGCGCATCCAGTGCCGTTTTTGCGTGTAACATACCCAAGCAGACCGGACAGACCTCATGGGTGTCCGTCGCTGCGAGGGAAAAACCGCATCCGCTAGGACAAGCGCGCGATGTTGGGCTCGCTGTCCTGCTGGTTTTCCTTAGAAGTCTTGTCTTTCGCTTTCCTTTCTCCGGAGGCATGTCCGAGATAAGGCGAGCGAGTCCTTCCAGAATCCTTTTTCTTTTAATTTGAGACGTCTCCTCCGTCGCGTCGCTTTCGCTAGCTAGCCCGCCTCGAGTTAGCGGGGGTAGCGGTTGTGGCGCAGTTAGCGCCGTCGAGCGAAGCAGTCTGTGGAGAGAGGAGAAGAAAAAACTTTGGGGTTAAGATAAAATGTGCAGGACTAGCTTTCGCTAGTCCAGCAGTATGCTGAAATAATTCTCCGTACGCTCTGTGTAGGGAGCAAGCTCACCTCTGGTTGAGCGATGAAGCAACAGAGAAGTCCCGCGAAGAGAGGTAGTTCAGGTTTAAGCGAGGTGAAGGGCAAAACAGAGAAAGATGGATGGGCGTCAGCAGCTTAAATACCCAGAGGACGGGGCCTCTGGCGCAACACTGACACCCTAGCCGTAAAGGCGTGATTGTATTCCTTCAGGTAATCACGCGGGGGTGCAATTCCCGTAGCATATGTTGCACCGAGAGAACATGACTGAAAGGGAACTCATGGATTTTTTTTTTTTGCCATATTGAGCTGAAATTTGGTATAGTGGTAGCTGAGCGTGAACCCCAACACATAGTACTGTTAAGTCAAAAAATGTAAATGGCTGCAATGTGGCAATCCCCATCAAAGTTTCCCCAGGAATTTTCTAGTGTAGGAAAATATAATATCCTCAATTACTGTGTCCTACCATTCCATTACATCATGAAGACTACACAGAATATTGTGCAATTTGAAGACTCATCCAAGTCAAGTTCAAGTTCAAGTTGTGTTTATTTGTCATATGCAGGTTGACACAGGGTTAACATTACAATGAAATGTTCAGGATGAGAAGAACCAATTCGACTCGCTAACAACAAAGAACAAACAAACAAGAAAATACTAAAGCATGCAATATGGCAGAGGTAGGACCAAGTCACTGTGTTGCAAGTCAAGTCTCAAGTCAAGACGGTCCAAGTCAAGTCAAGTCTCAAGTCAACGATGGTCCAAGTCAAGTCAAGTCTCAAGTCAAGACAGTCAAAAGTCGAGTCAAGTCTCAAGTCAGGGACTTTTAATTTCAAGTCATTTCGAGTCGTCCCCCCCCCCTTTTTTTAACATTTGCAATTATGAGAAAAGTATAAGTTATATATAAAATACATATAAAAAGTCATAGCACGTCTTTGCTGAATAAGCAATGTATTTCAAACTGAATTAGGTACACAGCACAATGCATGCACCAGTAGTTAGATTGCAACAAAAGTATATATATGATCAGAGATGATGAATCTCTAAATATATAATCATGCCTAAACCTTACACAAAATAACACCCAAAACACCCAACACCCCAAAAAAACACCCAAAAAAATTATCCAGAGATTCTTTTTCTCGTAGACGAACCCGCAAAAACACATCTGTTCCGAAAATAGTCTGAAACCATTTGCAGTCCACCACAATCATCAAGATTGATTCTGGCCTGTCGACACAGCTTCAGTTAACTATTCTGCGTTGCATTTGCAAAAGACCAAACTGGCCAAAAGTCTGTCTGTCTTTTGTGCACGATGAGGACGTAAAATGATGCCACCATGGCTGAAGACGTCTTCATGTCTTCACTTCCCAACAAATTGTTCGGCGACATATTGGGCTGTATTTGCTGTTGACTACTGTCAGAAAGTGCAGAAAACTCTTGTTTTTCTCAATAGACAGATTGCAACCAACGATCAAATCACATAGTAAGGCATTGGTGATGGCTTTCTGCTGTGGATGAGTCAAACTGTTCATCTGGTATTCTTCAAATCTGTCAGAAGTAAACAAATGTCAGAAAATAAATTACAGCCATTCATGAATCACATTTGACTTAAGTTACTCTTACTAATCATAAATAAACATTAACATTAAAACAATCATAGTTTTCAAAAAATGAAATAAGTATATAAGAAGTGTATCACAAGTAAAATCAGGAAGGTCTGGTGAATTTATTTTTCTGCTTTTATTTCTAAGTATGTTAGTTTCAGTCCTCCGTAAATATAGGCCAGATATTCTAAACACAAAATTTAATTGCGACAGTCACTGTATTTGGTCTGTTTTATAAAAATAAACCACATGCAAAACTCAAAAACATTGCAAATAAAGTGGAGTGGTTTTGAATTTGGATGTGATGGTAAAATAAATATTTGTCTGGCCAAGTGGGGTTAAATCTACAGCCAATTCCACATATCAGATAAAAACATGTTGTTGGGTTCTGTGCAACATGCGACCGTCATGCCGCCATTTGAAAAGTTATAACAGACAAAACAGTTCACTATCCACCAGCATTTTGGACCGGAATTTTGGCAAATCATAGAATACAAGTGAAGGCTAAGCGCCGCGATATCACCAACGTAGCCTGGAGTAAACATGCTAACACGAAGTTAGCTATTAGCTAAAGTCAACTATCTCACAACAAAAGAAAAGTGCTACTTACCGCTCTTTGTGAAGCTTCAAATGCCGGACAAAGTTGGACGTCGTGGAATCTCTATCCGATATTTTCTTATTGCATGTTTTACACGTAGCTGTTCGTTTTTTATTTGAATGCTCATAACTTTTGTACCCAAAAGAAACTACTTGTGGAGCGCTTACTTCCTTCAGCTGTAGCTTGCATTGTTTTTTTCAAAGCTACGCACACACACATACATACGGAGTGTGGGGTGCCCGGTCTGCGCCTGACTGTTAATACGTAATGAGTGAAAATAATTAATGCGGCCATTTTATAACGTGTTTTAAATTTTTGACTTGACTAAAATATCAAGTCTTTTCAAGTAAACAGCTTCAAGTCAAGTCAAGTCCCAAATCAATGGCGTGCAAGTCTAAGTCAAGTCCAAGTCTTTCAGCATTTTTTCAAGTCAGAGTCAGAGTCAGAGAGTCTTTATTGTCATTTGCACCGCATGTGGTACATGAGATGAAAACGAGATTATGTACACGAGGTCCCAGTTACATCCAACAACAAATGAAAGAGAAAAACAGTAATAACATCGAGAACTAACTAAGAAAAACATCAACTAGTAATACACTAAGCCTAATATAGTGGGAATAAACAGCAGCACGAACATGAGTTTGTATGAGCAGATGGTCACAGATGAACACAGCAACAAGAAAACAGATCAGCATCAGCATGATGTGATATTTTGCAGTGTTTATTTTTATTTTATTTTTATTTATTCATGAGTCTAACAGCCTCAGGGTAGAAGCTGTTCCTCAGTCTAGTGGTTCTACACTTGATGCTCCTCAACCTCCGTCCTGAGGGGAGTGGGGCAAAGAGTGAGTGTGCTGGATGAGTGAGGTCTTTCATGATGCAGGTGGCTCTTTTCCTGCATCTGGAGGTGTAAATGTCTGTGATGGTGGGGAGACTGACTCCAACAGACTTCTGTGCAGCCTTCACCACTCTCTGCAGAGCTTTCCTCTCTTCAACTGTGCAGCCTCCATGCCACACGTTGATGCTGGAGCACAGGATGCTCTCCACTGCACACCTGTAGAAGGAGGTGAGAACTGGGCTGCTCAGACCAGCTCGTCTCAGCCGTCTGAGGAAGTAGAGTCTCTGATGACCTTTCTTGATCAGGCTGGTGGTGTTGTTGCTCCAGCTGAGGTTATCATTCATGTGTACACCCAAGTATTTGTAGCTGGAGACCACTTCCACTGCAGACCCACCTATTATCAGTGGGGCATGGGTGTGTTTGTTCCTTCTGAAGTCCACAATCATCTCCTTTGTCTTCTTCACATTCATGTGAAGATTATTCTCTTTGCACCAGCTCTCCAGGTGTTCCACCTCCTGTCTGTAGCTGGACTCATCATTGTTTGTGATGCATCCCACCACCGCTGTATCATCTGCAAACTTAACAATATGACAGCCTGGAAGTGTGGCTGTACAATCATATGTGAGCAGAGTGAACAGAAGGGAAGTCAAGTCTCAAGTCATGATTTTAATGACTCGAGTCTGACTCGAGTCCAAGTCATGTCACTCGAGTCCCCACCTCTGCAATATGGATGCAAAATAAAGTACCATAAAGTGAAAACATTTAAAATAATATTGACTAAGTCTTAAAAAGAGATAGTAAACAACAATGAATCAGAATATAAACTAGCCACTAGGGAGCAAAACCAGTGAATCTTTTGTGCCCGTCCCAAGCCTGGGTAAATGGTGAGGGTTGTGTCAGGCAGGACATCAGATGTAAAACACTTTTTTTGCCAAAATTATAATGCAAGTTCATCAAAATGAAACCATACTGGATCCTTCAACATCCGGGTTGACAACGGCGGCCACTGGTGCTGTTGACAAACAGGGTGCCGGCAGAAATTGTGCTACAGTTAGTGGAAGACCCTTAGGAGGGTAATTTGGCAGCAGACAGAGAGAGAAGAGGAAAGTCA
>JBBPBX010021358.1:29862-42458 GCA_038048925.1 Garcialebias charrua
ACACACACACACACACACACTTTGTCTCAAACAGTACATCAACTCTCCTCCAACTGTCATGATTGTAGACACCCAGGCAGTGGCATCTATTCAAAATCAATTCATTAACGGTCCCTGTCACTTTTATTGAATCTTACATCAACCGAAGGAACAATTAAGATGATGAGTTTTGGTGGGTGGACAGTTGAATAAAACCATGCTTTTCGTGCAAATTGTTCCTCTAATGGGTGTGTTTTGTGGTGGGACGTACAGTGTGGGACACCATCAGTAGGTGGTCTACGCAGCAACATTGCTCACGATGCAGCTTCATTGTGGAACAGTGGGGTTGCAGTTGGGTCATGCGGGGGGGACAAAGCATGTGCTAATTACTTTGCAAGAAACCAGCCAAGGTAGTGGGCGACATTGTTAATAGATTCAGAGGAAAACTGAAACACTTGATGGTTTTTAAAGATTTGTGTACTTATTGTCATGAAGACCCATTCTGCTGTTTTATTACCAAAAAGGAAAACGAAAGACAAATTTACACTCTCAATCACTTCTTAAATACCAGTAATAAGGATAAAAAATTGCCAGGACTTTTTTTTGTGTTTGTTTTAATAAACAGCATGTGTGATAAAATGAAAGACAAAGAACATGTTAAACAGTAAAAAAAAAAATGTAAGGAACATCTTTCAAAGAATTAAAACATTTATGAGATAAAATAGATGAGCACATTTGCCATTCAACAGCTCAAATCTCAAAGTCATCATAGCACTTTAAATGGTTTGTAAATTTTACATATTGCTGCACCACTTCTCTGTTAAAAAGGCTTTATGTTGCCAGAACATGAGTTTTCTTAACACCTGACTACTGGTTATGACAGGTGCAACATGGACTTTGTCTAAATGTGAGCTAGTTGAGGCAGACAACTCGATTTGTGCTGCTGCTTTTCACATGAACTCACACCCCACACAACCTGAACAGCAAAACTTCCTGCCTCACCTCATATATCAATGCAATGGCTGCTGTTACACTTTCACTGTCTGCTGTTGCTTCTTTTCTGCCTCTCCACCACTCCAGACCCACATGTGGGCTCTGAGGTTGACGACACACTCATCACTACATGACATGAAAGAAACACAGAGAACTGGGGAGTTGAGATCAGAACCATGGAGTCATAAGATTGTAAACTTGGTGCCAATGTTTCAGCAGTGTCCTCAAAAATGTGGTAATTTTGTAGTTTTTTTTTTTTTTTTACATACAATAGTCCCTCGTTTATCTCAGGGGGTTACATCAGTGTTGTAGTATACATTTTTGTAGTGGGTATACTGAGCTTGGAAACCAAAGTACACTAGTTAGTACAATGTAATTGTAAATTTATTTTGATTTTTAAGCATACTGAACATTTCCAAATTTTTCTGATGCTCATTTTTGAAGAAATGTACAACAACCTTTGTATAACAATTGACTTTGTATTAAAACGTGTTGTAGAATTTATAAAACAGTATCAAAGCAAAACATGTTCAAATATTAAGTAGTAAGTACAGAAGTATTAATTATACAATAATTTGCTGGATAAGCGAATGTAATAAACAAGCGATGCATACTGATAGATTGTTACAGAAGCATTTAACTACCGTTTAACGTATCAATTCATTCATTCATTCAACCTTTATTTATACAAGTTAATCCCATTGAGCCTCTGGGACTCATTTACAAGAGAGACCTGAATGACACGTGCCTAATGATATGTCATGTATCATCGGGCACTTTTAAGTGGGTATACTGTAATTCTTAAGCTTTTCTTGTGGGTATACAGTACTCTGTATCACATAGACTACACCACTGGGTTATATTCTGTCCCATAAGTGAAAATCTACAAAGCACAGCTGTAATATTTATTTTTGTATGTTTATATATTTTAAGGCTTTAGAAACCATTCCCACACTCTTGCAATGTTTTTAACTCTTAAACCTACGTCATTTGAACAACATTCATGTTGCTACTAAATTTTACTCACAAGCTCTGCAGAACAGCAGCTTGGTGCTGGTGCAACACAGTTCCATTTCTGCAGAACTACCCTGACAATTCTGGTCGGCTCTCTGCAGCCTTTGAGCACCAACACACTTTTGGAGGGAGCCAGACCGGCGGATGGCCAGCACAGGATCAGAAGGTTGTCCCAATAGAGTCCAAATCCAGATGAAAAAATGTCTTGGTGGGACTTCCTGGCAGCGCCTCCCCACTTGGAAGGTCTTGTGAGCCGGCGGGCAGCATTCAGATTCTGGTGTCTGGAGGTCCGATTCTGGTCGGCTCTCTGCAGGCCTTGAGGACCAAATGCTTTTGGAGGGAGCTGGACTTTCGGATGGCCGTCATGGAACCACACTATCTGCTTTGAATGTCATCAGCCATTAAATGGCATTTATTGTTATCATCCCCATATGTAGTGGTCAGACTGCCCCTCCTGTACCTTCCAGTGGGTTTAAAGGTACATTGTTAGCGTTGTTAGCAATGATAATAGGCTATGTGGTTAGGTTCAGAGTAAAGGGTCTGAAGGTTAGGTTTGGGGTCTTGATTAGGTTTAGGCACAAGGGTAAGGGGGTTAAGTTTAGGGTTGGTCATCTGGGTCAGGTGTAAGTTTAGGTTTAGAAAAAAGGTTATGTGACACTGCCCATTATCAGTGATAATAGTGATAATAACATACTTTTTAACCTAGGAGATATGTGGGACAGTCTGACTGCTACATATGGGGATGATAACAATTAATAGTGGCCATTTAATGGACTGATAACACCTGAAGCCGCTCACCACACAGTAGTCGAGATGGAGTCCACATCTGGATGGGAGAAATCCCGGTGAACTCCGGAGAGAACGCTGGACCTTTGGGCGGCACCTCCCCACTTGGAAGGCCTAGTGGGCCGGCAGGCAGCACTCAGATTCACAGATGAGTCTGGAGGTCCAGGTCTGGTCCAGTTACTAGTTGGCTCCATGCAGCTCTCTGCATCCGCTGGGCGTGGAAATCATTGTATGAATAAAGACAGAACGTTTTGGATTGGATCAAAACGTTCCCTCCATTTCAGCAGAAGGAAACGGGGCTTCAGGGTGGGCACTGTTGGCTTCTAGGAAATGTAGTCGTCTTGAGTGGCGATACAGTGTAGGCTTATTGAGAGAAAACTACAAAATGGTGCACCTGTCCGAAGTACACTGTTACCTCACAGCAAGAAGGTATTGGGTTAAATTCCTGGTTTGGACCTTGTGTCCTTCTGTGTGGAGTTTGCATGTTCTTCTCGTGCTTGTGTGGGTTTTCTCAGAGTACTCCAGTTTCTTCCCACAGACAAAAACATGCATATTAGGCTGCCTTCTGGAAATGCCTGATGGTTTGTACACCATCTTTCTGACAAGCCCTGAGGTCTCTCGTTACAGGAAAATTCTAAAACACTTTCCTTGGAATAAAAAAAGGAAGTATCCTTACCAGATACCCAAACCAATCAAACCACCTCCTTTTGACAGAATCTTTCTAATCCATCCAACCTTCCATCCATCCATCCATCCATCCATCTCTTTTGCAAGGTCTCCCTTGCAAAAGAGATATGTGATCTCAGTGGGATTTGCCTGGTTAAATAAATAACTAAAACTAAATAAACCCATATATCCACAGATTGCAGACCCCTGACCAAGACCAATTAACCTCATCATTGTTCACACATGGGTTTCCTAGTAGCCATATAAATCATTTGCAAATTTCTAAATGAAAAGGTATATATTATGTGATTGTACTATAAGACAATTGTACAGTATAATAAAACTAATACAGTACAGTAAGACCATAAACCACTGTATGCCAAAGACAGAAACAGAACAAAGACGTAGTCACACAAACATAAAACGTTGACCCTTTTTTCATTGGCATACCCTTGAATAGGTAGAGAGAGTGTCAGTTAAGTGGCATCTCTTCTGCAAGCCTGAGGCAGAAAAACTGAGAAAGAGCAACAGAAAACAAATACTTTTGTATGGTAACATAGATGATTGTGTCCAGAGCCCAACTCCTGGCCCCGGGGCCTTTATTTGACTCCATTAGGTGAAGTGACCTGGACAACATTGGGGAGAATGCTGAAATAATGCACTGAGAAAGACAGAGTGAAGAAAAGGACATTTCTTCAGTTTGACTAGAGGTCCATCAGAACCTACACAATGACTGCAGTCCGATGCACAAGCCTAAAGGAAAACCTTTGCACTTGTATCTGAAGATACTTCCACTGTGCATGTGGGCATGTGAGTGTGGTTAATATGTCAGCCTCTTGAGAATTGTTCTCACTGAAGTGCAACTCAACCTGAAATGTTCCTCAAAAGAAAGAACCCTGCACAACATGGAGGTGAACTCTCACATGAAGATCTTGTTTCTGTGGCTCCAGGCAGTTTTTACTGTTATTTATCATACCATATAGTATTGATGTATTTCAGTCATATATTTAGATTACATGTACATGTGGGAGGGTGAATAAATTGTAATTATTTTCCATGCTTCTGCATTTTGTAGTTGAGTAGCCAGATGTGACAAATACAGCTGTGAGGGTGTGAGTGGGTGTCTTGGACTGGTGGAAAGCTTGAGGAAAAAGCAGCTAACGGGCCTCCCACACACACACTAACACCCGCATTCCCCTCTTTGTATCCCCTGGCCTTTTCAACCCATTCTGATTAATTGGTCTTGTCAGGTACCGTCTGTTGCCACTCACACCAATTAAGCAATTAGACTTTTTTCATTTGGCTCACTGCTCTTAAACAAACAGCAGGACCTCTGGGCTCATCTTGTCCCTTGCTCTCGGCACTCTCCTAGTCTCTCACCCAATCACTGTCCTGCTGTGGGACTCGTGCTCTTACCCTCATGGAGGAGGACAGGCACAGAGACTGTCTTCAACTGAGCCTGTTAGCCTCCTACAGCGAAACTCAACACAGAAAAGTAGAGCAATCAAAGCAGAGTGTCAAAGAATCCCTAGGCAACAGACAGCCTTCCACAGAGCCTTCTACCTGCAGGATGCCACTGCAGGTCAATACCATGCAGGGTTTGAACCAAACTCTTAATTGGATCTAACACTAGCTGGCTTTTGCAGAGCAACAAGGAGAGAGAGGAAAAAAAAAACTTGACTGGCATCCCTTGATTGGATGCTTTTAACCCCGATTCTCACCAGACCCTTGAAAGTTAATTGTCTCTGACCCAATGCTGCTTGTGTCGAGAAACTTTCCGTACCCTGATTGAATGTATTACCATCCCTCTGAAGTGGACAGTAAAATATCCTTCACTACAATGGAGAGTATTGTGTTTTTTGTAATCAACACCTTGTTCACTGCAAGCTGTCCCCCTGCTCTGTGACATACTCTAACACGATTAGCCATGGATCTCAGCGAGTCACACTCTCTAACACAAAAGAGAGGGGGAAAGATGAGCTCCTAATGTGCACTGATTTGTTCCGTGGATCCAAGCGTGTTTTTGTTTGTGTGCGTGCGTGCATGTCGAGGATGCGGCAGCATGCCTGCGGACTTTATGTCTGCGCCTGTGGTGTTTTGTAGCCATCGCGTCATGTTAGCATGCCAGTCAATCAAGTGGCGAGGGCCTGCCTCTCATCAAGGTGCCATGCATGATTGCCAACGCTTGGATGCGCAGAAATTTGCACCTCCCCAGAGTGAGTCCCCGCTGAGAGGGAAGGACTCATCTGCCACACAGACCACAGTGCCGATCCACAATAATGACAGATGTGTGTTCTGACTCAAAAGGACAGCAGCCCTGTCCACGAGCCTGTACAGTAAATACACACGAGACGCTAGTCCACAGCTCCAATAAACTGTTGGTTTGCACACTTTGTGATTTGTACAGAGGTGGAAAAGCAAGATTTCAACTTGGTTTGGTTTTTAGTTGGACAAAAAGTGCATTTAAAAAAAATAGCCTTTTAAAATTTGTATTTTCATTTTCTTGAATTAATTATTGTATAAAATGAATGATTTATAATGTGTAGAAGTAAACTTAAACTCTTAATTACAAAGACAAAAATATTTAAAATAGAAAGTACTTGTGCAGCTGTCAGTAATGTTTTCCTTTGTTGAACTCAGTCACATTTTCATCCATTTTACTCCCCGCTGCAGAGCCACTAGGCTTTTGGAAGTTGACCAAGTCTTCTGACCTGTAACAGAATGAAAAGTCACCAGGCAGTTACTGCAGCACTCAGGACCAGAGAAATTAGTAAAGGGATGAGAAAACGATAGAAGGATGGAGGAAAGGAGAGCAGCCACAAAACTAAAGATTTTTTCCCTCCTGTCGTTGCAGTCCCATATTGTCCCCAGAAAATGTCACTCTGCCCTTGGGAGGCAGAGCTTCGAGGCAAGACTCATCTGTCTAACCACATTTACTAAAATGTGTTATGGCTAGATCCCGAGGAGCCTACGAGGCATCTTATCCCAACAAGTCCCCACGTGCACATTGTTCCCCCACAGTAGCTGACTTGGTCTTTTCGTCAAACAATATTTGCTTTGAAATGTAAATATTTACCATTAATCATAATTGTATTGTCAATTTATAGAGCTGATTTGGTGGAAGCAAAGCTTGTATGTATACAGGTAGTCCCCGACTTACGAGCGCACTTACTTACGAGGTCCCGGACTTACGAGCATGCATCTCATTAAAAAAAACAAGAAAAAAAAACATTTTTTTTTAAGATATATGAATACATGTACAGTACTGGACAGTCACCAAGCACTTAGCCTATCCTAACACAGTTTTTAAAGATGAAGGAATAAGTTGAATTGTCTCCCTTTCACATAAAGGGAGCAAGCTCCCTATGGAGCCTGCAGGGAGGAGGGAGACAATTCAACTGACTCCTTCATCTTTAAAAACTGTGTTAGGATAGGCTAAAGCTAGATTCATACTCGACGCGTCGCGCAGCGCGCGAGGGTGCGCGCTCCAAAAGTGACGCAATTTCACAGTCCCCGCCCCTGCGCGTTGGCCCAGCGCGTGGGATTAGCGCGTGACGTGCACCTCTGAATTTTTGAAACTCCGCAAGCCTCTGCGCGCGCGGTGGGCGCTACGATTTGATTGACAGGTCCCCACCGACAGCCTTCACCCTCTTCACGCCGGAGCCTGCAGCTGTTTGCGCCGCTGTGGTCGTGGAGACGGAGTCGCGACGCATGGAGGAATGTTTTGTGACACAAAATGACTCCATGCATTAAAACCGCAAATAAAGACAACAGTTCAGCACGCAAGCGGAAAAGCTATTTGTTTTTGTTGTGTGATTTCAAACAGTTCTTCTTCTACGGTAGATTTCTTCTTCTACGCCTTTCTTGCAACATATGCACAGGTTTTAGAGGGTACTGCCTCCTGCTGGTCCGTAAAAGAACAGCACTTTGCCATGCGCCGCGGTGCGTCAACCATAAACACAGAGGCGAAACTATGAACGCATTTCGCCGCACGGCTGATGTGCACGCGCGGCGCGCGCGCTCCAGCCTGCGGACCAAAGCGAAAGTCTAACTCAGCCTTAAGTGCTTGGTGAATGTACAGTACTGTACTGTACATTTATCTATTTATAAATAAAAAACAATATAAAAATAAAAATACTGTATATTGCTGGGTTGCAATCACGTGACCCAGAAGTGGCGCGAAATTCAGATGCGGGGCAGGAAGTGATTTTCCCCAGTTCAAAACACAGCAGAATGGATTACAGCAAGTATGCCAAAGCCCTAAATAAACTGGCGAGGACGAGTTTTGGGTTAACCATTTAGGATCAAAAGAAGCTTTAAATGGTTGTCGACTTGTTTCTGCCCGGGTGAGTAGTGAGATGTATTATTTATTTAGTAATTAGCCTATGCTAACTACGCTATCGCTAATGCTAACAACAAGTTTAGTTAGCCCCCTGTTATTTCTATGTGCGTGGATCTACTTAAAAATAATATATTTAGCTTCTGTAAAGCCAAATTCGTGCTGGAGTTGTATGTGTTAACGTTGAGTCATATGCATTTCTACACTGTAGGTCAGAGATCTACAGTAACTCCATTAAAAAGGTAAGTTAATGTACTGAAAATATTATGATTTTTTTTGTTTTGATAATACAGTATCATCAAGGTGATCGTATCTTCTTTGTAACTTCAGATACTAGCTGGTTAAACTCAAGGTGGCCATACATGGGAGCCTCACCAGATGGAGTCGTTTCATGTGACTGTCATGGAGCCAGGGTGTGTGAAATCAAGGTAAAATTTATTTCTCAAAAGGTTTGGACTACTGCACTGCAGACTTAGCTTTTTTAGATTTTTCTACCTGGATTATTGAGCATGCATTAGGGTACTGCACTGCAGACTTTGCGCACCTCACAGTATGAATGTTACAACTATAATTTTTTACTCAAATCTTTGTTGTTTGCATATTTCACAGCATGTAGCCGTAGTTTTGGGGATGGTCTTGCAGTTTGTGGGATGTTGCCTTGTTTCCAGTTAAAAAATGTGTGACCTTTCCATCACCTTTTAAAACTTAGTCCAGATTAATACATTCTTACCTGTGGAACACACCTGGTTGACAGAGACATAAATATAGTCTCATTTTCTAACATTGGTGTTGGATAGTGAAATGAGTGAAACACAATCTTTAAAAACGTATCATATTGAAATGTTTTGGAGACTACCGTATTTATTTTTTATGTCTAAGTTTCATTGTCTTGTCCTTCAGTGCCCACAGAGCAAACAGCATGAAGTCGGTCTGAGGATGTGTGCTGGACAGCCTGGTTTTTGTCTCGTCGTCTCGTCAAGGTTGGAGATTCTGTACAACTGGATAGGAACCATCCTTATTACCATCAGCTCCAGGATCAGATTCACATTGTGGATGTACAATATTGTGATTTTGTAGTATGGAGTGAAAATGATATTTATGTGGAAAGAATTCTGCCAGATGACCAGCTGTGGGAAACAGCAGTTCCCAAAATTCAGCACTATTTTACACATTGCATCCTACCTGAAATCCTGGGACAGAAATCCACACGTGACTAACCAATCTAAGAATCAAGAATGTTATTTGGAGTAGTTGATGAAAGGAGTTTGAAAAGTTTATACAAATTTAAACAGTTGCTCTTTTTTTCCCCAAAAACATTTGTCACTACCATAACATGTTTCAGCTACACCTGTAGCAAGCACTCTGCAGAAGGGTCATGTGATGTTGTTACATGTCATGACAGCTGTTTTTTATTTACAATAATCTTAATTGAAAAGTTAAGTATGTTAAATCAAATGATATATTTAAATCAATATGAGATTAGCTTGTGAATTTCAAAGGTGTTCTAATATGTTAAATAACAGCACATACAAATGTCATATGTCACAAATGTTGCAAAATGAGTCTACTTCAGAAAAATGTTTTTATTTCAATAGCAAAACTCATGTCATTTTAACTGACCAATATTCACAAAGATTGGTTATGGAGTTCATTGAATAAATTAAAAATATTCAACCTTATTGGGTAAATTTTTTTTTTGTCTTCATGAACAATTAACATGTACAAATATGGTCTGTAACAGTATTAGTGATTTAATTTACTTTTGATTTACTTTAAATGATAAATACATGTATAATCATTTAAACTTAAAATATTTATATAAATATAGTTGATTGAATTACTTGTCGCTCAGGCCACTATTAAGAATTGTAATCTTTCATGGAGAACATGAATCGTTCTAAAACAAATTCGAGACACAGTGGCTTTTGACACATTAAATCTATAGGCAAGGTCTTGAAGCTGCAGATGTAATCTGAGATGCATAAGTATCATAATAAATTGCTCAAATTTGGAGAGTGCTGACAGTGATGACATGCTGATGTATAAGGTTCACAGAGCTGAAAAATTTGCATCAAAACTAAAAAGTTGGGCAGTCCCGTATAAAACTTTGTTTTATCGTTGTTCTGGAAGGTTTCAGGAGTAAATTTAGTCACTGAGACTTTTTCCTTAAGGTCGCAGATCTCAGTTGTGTAGCCTTTCACTGCATCCTCCAGCTTTGTGAGGTCAACCATGCTTAGATCCGTCTGGCATTCTGCATCTGCAAATATTTAATTATTAAAAATTACGTTCAGAAATTCTATAAATAAATAAATAGTATTTTTATTTATTATTATTTTACCTTTGAATCGTTCGTTTTCAGGGGCTGGTAAGCTTTCTTCACAGAGCTCATCTTCCAGACTGTTGGCCTCCTCAGTGCAGAGAAGCTTCCAGGCCTTAGCTCTTTCCCTGCGCCGGAGGGATGCTTCTGTTTGTGGCCACTCGTTACTTCTTTGGTACCCCAGGTTAACAGTGGGGGCCCAGTCTTGGGAATGTACATCACCTGCTGCACTCGGACAACCTAAATATAAGACACCACTTTAAAGTAAAACACGTAAATGCCTTTCCTAGCACTAAGCTAACCGCTAACAACATTAGCATTCTAATCGGATTTTTTCTGGGAACAACCAAGTGTTGAACCACTACACAAGCTAGGGCATAACATATCTTACCTGTCTTTCTAGTTACTGTCCAATAAAATATCTGAAAATATGATTTAAACGATACGACCCTTACCTGTAACAAAGTGGTCGCTGCAGACTCTCGTCAGTTTCTGCACCTCCTGTTTTTAGCCGTAGGTTGTAATCCACGTTTGTCGTCTTTTTTCTGTAAGTTTTTTTAAATTAATCCCCTTGTAGCATACTACTTTCGGAACACGAAAATAACTTTTATCTATCTCTCGATTAGAGCGGTTGCAACAACCGTAAACGGCACAGAATTTAGGCATGTTGATGCTGAATCAGCAACAGAAGGAAACGGCTGCGTTTACTTCTTGCCCCGCATCTGCATTCTGTGACGTCACTGCTACGTCATCTGAAACCCAGCAATACTGTATATTTTTAATAAATAGATACAGGGAACCCCCGACCTACGAACGAGTTTGGGACCTAAGAACCGTTCGCAGGTCGATCGGTTCGTAGGTGGGGGGTGAAAGTAGCGTCTCGTTCGTAGGTCGCTATTCTGTTCGTAGGTCGCGGAAATACCGCTAACGGACCGCCGCGCCCACATTTAACAGCATGACACTGACATACTGGGCTATATACATGCACAGAACTTTATTTACAAGCACTTATCTAAACAATTACACCACACATGCATCCATAAACACCTGTACATCAGTAACTTCACATCAGAACTGCAGCAAATCAGCAGGAAATCTCATCAGCAAAATTATGTCAACAATCACACATGAGCACTTCTGAAAAGTGCAGCTTTTCACATCAAACCTGCAGCAAACCAGGGATTCCCATCAGCAAAATTATGTCAACAATCACACATGAGCACTTCTGAAAAGTGCAGCTTTTCACATCAAACCTGCAGCAAACCAGGGATTCCCATCAGCAAAATTATGTCAACAATCACACATGAGCACTTCTGAAAAGTGCAGCTTTTCACATCAAACCTGCAGGAAACCAGGGATTCCCATCAGCAAAATGTTGTCAACAATCACACATGAGCACTTGTCAAAGTGCAGCTTTTCACATCAAACCTGCAGGAAACCAGGGATTCCCATCAGCAAAATGTTGTCAACAATCACACATGAGCACTTCTGAAAAGTGCAGCTTTTCACATCAAACCTGCAGGAAACCAGGGATTCCCATCAGCAAAATGTTGTCAACAATCACACATGAGCACTTGTCAAAGTGCAGCTTTTCACATCAAACCTGCAGGAAACCAGGGATTCCCATCAGCAAAATGTTGTCAACAATCACACATGAACACTTGTCAAAGTGCAGCTTTTCACAGCAAAACAGCAGCAAATCAGAGAGTCACATCAGCAAAATCATGTCAGCAATCACACATGAACACTTGTCAAAGTGCAGCTTTTCACAGCAAAACAGCAGCAAATCAGAGAGCCACATCAGCAAAATGATGTCAGCAATCACACATGAGCACGTTGCGTTGATGAGTGTCCATGTGCATGAGAAAGAAGTCCATGAACTCAGAAAAAGCGAGAAGCAGCAGAAAAATGAATCAAAATTGTCTTACTTTGACCGAAGTGTAGGTAGACAGATGTTGTTCTCATGATCAAACCTGCATCTGATGGAACTGCTGAGCCATTGCTCAACAATGAATGTTGGGAGCATTTTAGGCCAGCTGTAAGTTCAGGCATGTGTCAGTTCAGGTCTGTGGTCCTGATGTGAGCAGGTCTGTGCATCACATGAAGTTTTTTTGGTTTTTGGCAGCAGTCATTTATGCAGAACGACACAAAGGTGATGGATGGAGGCAACATGCAGGACACCAGAGGCAGGCTGGAGGACCAGTAGCACCAGAGGCTCATCCATGACGTGGATCAACACGCGGATGAACTGTTGGAACACAACCACACACACACGTCAGCACCTGCTGATAACAACAACACAGACAACAACAACTTCTCCTTACGTGTGTGGTGTGGTGTGTGGAGCAGGAGGACAGGCAGGAGGCTGGAGGCAGAGCAGGAGGCTGGAGGCAGAGCAGGAGGCTGGAGCAGGTGCAGGAGGCTGGAGGACCAGTAGCACCATGACGTGGATCAACACGCGGATGAACTGTTGGAACACAACCACACACACACGTCAGCACC
>JBBPBX010021359.1:24711-42457 GCA_038048925.1 Garcialebias charrua
GCTTTAAGAATCTGTTGGAATCCTGGCAAAAACCAATGCAGACATGTTCCTGTTTTTGATTTTCTACATTTGCCTTATAATCTGTCTGTTTTGCTACTTTGACATCTTTGTTTTAACTTGTTAAAAAAAAAATGTATTTCTCTCTTATGATTGTCTATTGTTGATTGTCCAAGGAAAATCTACTGTTGCTGTTGTCATCATTCTTTGTTTGTAGCCAGGTCTCTCTTGTAAATGAGTCCTCGAGGCTCAATGGGATTAACCTGCCTAAATAAAGGTTGAATGAATGAATGAATTTTAAGAGTTACACCGATCTTTGTGTCCAGTTCAAGCTGAATATGTTTATTAAATTTGTTCTTTTTTTAAACAAAAAACACAATACAAAACAATCCCATAAATGATAACGTACAAAATATATAAAAAAGAAAGGTAGCAGAAAGAAGAAAAAAGTCTTATTATATCTGCCCCTTTTTTCAAACAATCAGTTCAAACAATAATAATCTTCCAGTAACAGAACAAAATGAATAACTCTTTCTAATTTTCTAACTAATACATGTACACATTATGCTAGTTCATACTTTTTAAGAATTCAGTTTTGATCATTTTCTTAAATGTAAACACTGACTTGGCATTTTTAATTTCATTCTCCAAACCATTCCATAATCCAATTCCCTGGATTGAGGTAGACCGTCCCTTCAAACTAGTTCTGAATTTTGGTTTTACAAATATATCTGTCCCCTTAAAGTCCATGACCCACCATGTTTTCAAATTGCATCGCCATTAATATTTAGTAGTTAATTAAATAATGAAACAGGAGCGTTTATTTATATTGTAGAGAAATAACGCTAAATGTGTTATTTAGCAGATTTTAGCTGCAGTTCCGGGAAAATCTGCCCCTCTCCATATATGGGCATTGACGTCACTGAAGTTTCCGCCTTGAATGCATGCGGAGTTATAACAAGCATGCATCAACGTAGCTTCATTATTGCAGCGGTGTTATATCTTATTAAGAAGTTCTAAAAAATAAATAAAAACAGAGCGCTGGTCCAGCTGTACCCACAACTGCACCAGGAAATATTTAGAGGTCGCGCATCCACGTAGGACACTATTTAATTTGCTCGCTCGCGACAAATTCATTAATTTCCTCATGAAGCCGGCTCGGCTTTTTACCCCTTTCATAAGTCAAACCCGCGCTATTCCCGCACAGACCAGTCCGGCTTTAATCCTCCTCGGGTCATTCATAAGACCACAGTTGAATGCAGGTAGGTCCCGCTCAAATAAACTTGTTCAGAAATGAAGCCGTAGCGCGGCTCCAAAAGAGGCGTGGAGCTGAGCTGAACTGGACCGCGACGTATTTATTGTGGGACAGACGTCAGATGTGTACAAGTTGTCGTGTCATTTTTTATATTTTCTCAGTAATAAATGTACAGCTGGCTGGCTGCAGTGATCAGCGCGCACAGAGACAGCACCACCTCTGCTGATCAGAGAGAGGGGGTAAAAAAAGCGAAACATTTTTAATATTCCCTTGTTAATAAATCTGCCTGTTGATTAATCCTGTGGTCGCACACTGATGTTTATCATGTTCTGAGCACGGATCCGCGGCTCTCACTCTCATAAACCTCCATCGCGAACTCACTCCTGCCTGCTGAGTGGAGCCTGTATCGATGTCACTCCGGACTTCGGCAATCTTCGGCCGGGTTTCCGGATGTTTCCGAGACTTCGTTTTTTTTTGTTTTTTTTTTATACTCGCCTGGCCCAAATGCAAAAATGAAAATAGACATCATATTCTACTACAGTAATTGTCCAATATGGTGAATTGTTACTGTCACGGTGGGTGTTGTCCTTTAAGATTATAACAACTTTGTCTTTTGACAAAATGCAGTCTTGGGCTTTGATCGCCCCTTCGTCTGCCTCGGGCCTTGGGGGGGGGGCGGATCTCTGATGCTTCGCGCTCGCTACTGAATGTTCTATTGGAGGAACCTTATTCACTTATGCATGCTCACAACCACACACAAATTGATGCAGGGATGTATATGTAAATATCATATGCAGATATGTAGATGGATATGTGATATGAATGTATATGTATGTATACTGTATATATATTTGTAGGTATGGGTATGTTTATTTATGGAAATCTACTGCAAGGTCATGAATATTATTAGTCTTTATGCATGTATGTTTCGTTGCTGTGTTCTGTCATGTGCTTTGCAGGATTGCGGACAGAGGTTGGGTGTGTTTGCCTTGTGCTCTTTTTGTGGATAATTGTTGATAATTGTTGTGTTTTGTTGTCTTACTTTCTATCTTTCCTTTCTCTCTATTTAAAAGAATTAAATAAAATTCATATCGGTGTGAGAGGATGGCTGCAAGGTGAGAAGGAGGCCATCTATAAAAGAAAAAAAAAGACAAAATGCATTTGGATATTTAAAGGTAATGCGTTATTCTGAGCCCTATAACTGATAAAATGTTATAATCTACCAAGTCATGGAACTTCAATAATTTCAGTTGATAAAATAATGTGCAGCTGACCAGCTGCATCACGGTGTGGTTTGGTGCATGTACTGCATCCTGCCGCAAGAGCCTCCAGCGCATCGTGAGAGCAGCTGAGAAGATCGTCGGCACCTCCTTCCCCTCACTACAGGACTTACACAGCAACCGCCTCACTCGGAAAGCCCTCTGCATGGCAGGTGATCCCACACACCCACTACACAGCTGCTTCAGCCTGCTGCCATCAGGGAGGAGACTGAGGAGTCTCCAGGCTCGAACCAGCAGACTAAATGACAGCTCTGTTCATCAGGCAGTCAGGATGCTAAACTCTCTGCCTGCTCTGCCCTCCCTCCCACTTGTACTGCCTTAACACAAAAAACTTTCACACACCACCACACAACACAAAGATTTTAACACTGGACTCTGTGTCATCAAAACGGGTTATTCACTCAACTCACGGTCATGTGCTCATTCAGTTTGCACTACTTCTCATATTTGCACTAATGTTTGTATTACATTACTGCCTATAGTCATACTACTGTTTACATTCACTGTTTACATTTATTACTACTGTTTTCATTCATCTACTTCTTCTTCTTCTTCTTCTTTCGGCTTTTCCCTTTTCAGGGGTCGCCACAGCGAGTCATCCTCCTCCACCTCACTCTGTCCTCTGCATCCTCTGTCCTCACTCCAACTACCTTCATGTCCTCTCTAACTGCATCCATATATCTCCTCTTTGGTCTCCCTCTTTGTCTTTTTCCTGGCAGCTGCATTTCTAACATCCTTCTACCAATATACCCACTGTCCCTCCTCTGGACATGTCCAAACCATCTCAGTCTGGCCTCCCTAACTTTATCTCCCAGTTGTTTAACATGTGCTGTACCTCTGATGATCTCATTCCTGATCTTATCCATCCTTGTCACTCCTAAGGAGAACCTCAGCATCTTCATTTCTGCCACTTCCAGTTCTTTCTCCTGTCTTTTTGTCAATGCCACTGTCTCCAGACCATACAACATAGCTGGTCTCACCACTGTCTTGTAAACTTTTCCTTTGACCTTTGCTGACACCTTTTTGTCACAAATCACTCCTGAAACTTTTCTCCATCCGCTCCATCCTGCCTGGACTCTCTTTTTCACCTCTTTACCACATTCCCCATTTTCCTGGACAGTGGACCCCAAGTACTTGAAGTCCTGCACCTTTGTGACCTCTGCTCCTTGTAGCCTCACTGTTCCACTGGCCTCCCTCTCATTCACACACATGTACTCTGTCTTACTACGACTGACTTTCATTCCTCTTCTTTCAAGAGCATACCTCCACCTCTCCAAGTTCTCTTCCACTTGTTCCCTGTTCTCACCACAGATCACAATGTCATCTGCAAACATCATAGTCCATGGGGATTCCTGCCTGACCTCATCTGTTAGTCGGTCCATCACCAGAGCAAACAAGAAGGGGCTCAGAGCCGATCCTTGATGCAATCCCACCTCCACCTTGAAGCTATCTGTCACTCCTACAGCACATCTCACCACTGTCCTGCTGTCCTCATACATGTCCTGTACCAGTCTAACATACTTTTCTGCCACTCCAGATTTCCTCATGCAATACCACACCTCTTCTCTTGGTACCCTGTCATATGCTTTTTCTAAATCCACAAACACACAATGGAGTTCTTTCTGACCCTCTCTGTACTTCTCTATCAACATCCTCAAAGCAAAGATGGCATCTGTGGTGCTCTTTCTTGGCATGAAACCATACTGCTGCTCACAGATAGTCACATCTTGTCTAAGTCTTGCTTCCACAACTCTCTCCCAGATCTTCATTGTGTGGCTCATCAACTTAATTCCCCTGTAGTTGCTACAACTCTGTACATCACCCTTGTTCTTAAAAATGGGAACCAGCACACTTCTTCTCCATTCTTCAGGCATTTTCTCACCCTCAAATATTCCATTAAATATTTGAGTCAAAAACCTCACTGCCATCTCTCCAAGACATTTCCAAACCTCCACTGGTATGTCATCAGGTCCTACTGCCTTCCCCTTCTTCATTCTTTTCAGAGCTTTCCGGACTTCACCCTCACTAATCTTTCCCACTTCCTGGTCCACAGTTTCTATTACCTCCACTCTTCTTTCTCTTTCATTCTCTTCATTCATTAGCTCCTCAAAGTAATCCTTCCATCTTCCCATCACACTCTCCTCACTTGTTAGAACATTCCCATTCCCATCTTTAATAAGCCTAACCTGCTGCACATCCTTTCCAGCCTGATCCCTCTGTCTTGCCAATCGGTACAAGTCCTTCTCGCCCTCTTTAGTGTCCAGTCTCCCATATAACTCATTGTACGCCCTCTGCTTTGCCTTAGCTACTTCCCTCTTTGCTCTATGTCCCATCTCCTTATATTCCTGTCTCCTCTCTTCAGTCCTCTCACTGTCATATTTCTTCTTGGCTAATCTCTTTCTTTGAATGGCGTCCTGCACTTCACTATTCCACCACCAGGTTTCCTTATCATCCATTCTCTGTCCAGATGACACACCAAGTACCTTCCTACCTGTCTCTCTAATTACTGTTGCTGTAGTAGCCCAGTCACTTGGAAACTCTTTCTTACCACCCAGAGCCTTTAACAGCTCGTCTCTGAATTTCTCACAACATTCTTCCTTCTTTAGCTTCCACCATTTGGTCTTCTTCTCTGGTTTTACTCTTTTTCTCTTCTTCGCAACAACAGTCATTCTACACACAACCATCCGATGCTGTTTGGCCACGCTCTCCCCTGCTACAACTTTACAGTCTCCAATCTCTCTCAGGTTTCCTCTTCTACACAGAATGTAGTCGACTTGTGTACTCCTTCCTCCACTCTTATAGGTCACTCTATGTTCCTCCCTCTTTTGGAAATAGGTATTGACTATAGCCATTTCCATTCTCTTGGCAAAATCCACCACCATCTGTCCTTCCTGGTTTCTTTCCTTGACACCAAACCTACCCATCACTTCCTCATCCCCTCTGTTTCCTTCACCAACATGTCCATTCAGGTCTGCTCCAATCACCACTCTTTCCTCCCTGGGAATACTCTCTATCACTTCATCCAAATCTTTCCAAAATGCATCTTTCTCCTCCCCATCACATCCAACCTGTGGAGCATAACCACTTACTATGTTTAGCATCAGACCTTCTACTTCTACCTTCAGACACATCACCCTATCTGACACTCTCTTCACCTCTACTACATTCTTTGCCAACTCCTCCTTCAGGACCACCCCTACTCCATTTCTCTTTCTATCCACACCATGGTAAAACAGTTTGAACCCTGCTCCAATACTGCGAGCCTTGCTGCCCTTCCACTTGGTCTCTTGGACACATAAAACATCTACCTTTCTTCTCTGCATCATGTCAGCCAGCTCTCTACCTTTGCCTGTCATTGTCCCCACATTTAGAGTTGCAACCCTCAGTCCTACATTCTTCACTTTCCTCCTCTCCCTCTGTCTCCTGACACGTTTTCCTCCTCGGGGTCTTNAATGGGATTAACCTGCCTAAATAAAGGTTGAATGAATGAATGAATTTTAAGAGTTACACCGATCTTTGTGTCCAGTTCAAGCTGAATATGTTTATTAAATTTGTTCTTTTTTTAAACAAAAAACACAATACAAAACAATCCCATAAATGATAACGTACAAAATATATAAAAAAAGAAAGGTAGCAGAAAGAAGAAAAAATCTTATTATATCTGCCCCTTTTTTCAAACAATCAGTTCAAACAATAATAATCTTCCAGTAACAGAACAAAATGAATAACTCTTTCTAATTTTCTAACTAATACAATACACATTACGCTACTTCATATTTTTTAACAATTCAGTTTTGATCATTTTCTTAAATGTAAACATTGACTTGGCATTTTTAACTTACATTCTCCAAACCATTCCATAATCAATTCCCTGGATTGAGGTAGACCGTCCCTTCAAACTAGTTCTGAATTTTGGTTTTACAAACATCTCTGTCCCCTTAAGATTATAACAACTTTGTCTTTTAACAAAATGCATTTGGATATTTAAAGGTAATGCGTTATTCTGAGCCCTATACATAACTGATAAAATATTATAATCTACCAAATCATGGAACTTCAATAACTTCAGTTGATAAAATAATGTGCTTGATGGATGACAGTAATGCTTTCTAGTGATAATTCTTACAGCTCTTTTCTGTAATACAAAAACATGTGACATAATTAAAGTGTATTTATTGGGAACTTTTTCTCGTATTGTAAAGAAAATGTGTTTAATTTAAATCTACAACATTCATCAGCTTCATTTTTATTTCTCTCACATTTAGTGTCTGATGACTTAGTCTGCAGCTCCCTCTGCTGACCAGATCCTCTGCTGACCAGATCCTCTGCTGACCAGATCCTCTGCTGACCAGATCCTCTGTTGACCAGATCCTCTGCTGACCAGATCCTCTGCTGACCAGATCCTCTGCTGTCCAGATCCTCTGCTGACCAGATCCTCTGTTGACCAGATCCTCTGCTGACCAGATCCTGTGCTGACCAGATCCTCCGCTGACCAGATCCTCTGTTGACCGTCGAGTTTGAATCTCATGAAATGTTTGAGGTTTTATCTAAAATAAAAAGTCTAAAGATGTGAACGCTTGTGGAGTTGTTTCTACAGCAGCCTCCCACATTACCCTCTCTTCATGAATTTTATAAAAATAGTAATGTTTTAAATTAAAGTTAATTTTAATTGAATAAACCGTTCTTTGACTTTTAGCTCGTACATAATTCAAACGCTGTATTTATTTGAATATTGTTTATGCTGTAAATAACAGAAACTTTCAGTAATAATGTGACGATGCAACTCATCACCAGTTTGCGTCTAAACTGTAAAAAAATAAAATAAAAAAAATAACGAAAAGAAAAGCAGTTAAAAACTGTATTTTCCTACTTTGTGTGTCTTGTTAAATTGATTTTTCTGGTTCAGTTCTGTTAAAATTGTTTAAAATTGCTTTTAATGTTTACATGAGCACTTTTTAAAAGTTTTGATGTGTTTTATGTATTATCCATAGTTGACTTTATATATTTTTAAACTTGTGAAAAGCGTCTGAGTACTGTATTTAGAAAAGCGCTCTACAAATAAAATGTATTCTTATTATTTATTATTATTGTGTTTTAGTTTATGTATCCACATGTTCTGGTTTCTTTCTTTATTTTTTTGTTGTTGTTGTTGTTTTGTGTTTCTGGCAGCTTTAGCTTTCTGGTTTCCTGCTCGTTACTCACCTGTTAAGTTTAACCATCCCAGCTGTTCCCATTTACTAATCGCCCCAGCCGGTTCAGATTTCAGATTTATTGTTGTTCAAATCTCACATTAGGAACAAAGCAGAGACTGTTAGGGCTCTGTGGAATTAAAAACACAATAAAAAATAAAATAAAACTGGCTTTAAAAAGCATAAACAGAAGCTGTGTCCAGCAGCACATCAGAAACAGCAGCTAACTATGAGCAGCACCAGCCAGTGGAGGAGCCAGGGGGTGGCCATTGGTGGCCTTTGACATCTTTAGCCACCTCGCTGGCCACTCCAACCTTGGCTGGCAACATTTTTTGTGAAACCATTTCTACCTGCAGGTGTTCAGTCCGACAGCGCTGCTCCAACAGGTAAAAAACATCAACGACCAACACTACAGAAGAACAAGTGACGGAGGGGGCGGAGCTATTATAAATAACTTTCTCACTAATTAAAAAAAGACAACTTTTCTTTTTACTAGTTTAGGGATAGAATAAGGAGATGATGTCTGATGATCTTTATTGTTTGTTTGTTTTCATTTTAATTTGACTTACCGGACATTGATGTAATTCTACATGAGGGGATGACCAAGAAACGCTGTTGGATCCACCATCTTCTTCTTTCAGCTGGTCCCTCTTCAGGGGTCTCCACGGGGAGGAGTCCTCCTCCATCTCTGTCCTCACTCCAACTATCCATGTCCTCTCATCCATGTATCTTCTCTGTCTTTTTCCTGCAGCTGCATTTCTAACATCCTTTTACCAATACACCCACTGTCCCTCCTCTGGACATGTCCAAACCATCTCAGTCTGGTCTCTCTAACTTTATCCCCCAGTTGTTCAACCTGGGCTGTACCTCTGATGATCTTATCTCTAATCTTGTAAATTTCAATCATCTTCCAGTTCTGTCTCCATCTTGAATGTTTTCTGCGTTCACACTGAGGACTCTGTAAGACCATCGTTAGCTCTGGGCTCACCTCGAGAGCCGGTAGCAGTCGCGGCAGCTGCCACTGCCACGAATTGCGCTCGGCCCTGCTGCTGCGCAGGTCTGTCTAGAGAAGGGGTCTGCAACCTTTATGATCAAAAGAGCCATTTTTACGCTTTGTTCACTAAATTAAACGTGTCCAGAGCTGCAACCACCTGATTCAACTGTAATTATCAACTGGTGGCCCATGGACCACTTTAAATTTGTTGTAGGAGACTTGTGTGGCCTGTAGGGGTGAAAGCATAAAGCTAAAAATATATACATGTAATGATTTTTTATTTTATTTTTTTACATTTATTTATATATTTTTAATTTAAGACAAATGAAAAGACCAGGGGCCTCATGTATCAACCGTGCGTACGCACAGAAACCGTGCTTACGTCACTATCCACGCAAAACTCCGTATGTATCAAAACTGAACTGAACGTGGATATGTGCGCATTCCCACGCCAGCCTCATGGCAGGCGTACGCACGTTTCGGTGGTTTTTGTGCCTTTGGCGACACTTACAGGTGATTCTGAAAAACTGAAGCCCCACAATCTGTGGTTGACTTTAAGAGCGGCTTGAAGACCTTTCTTTTCAACCGAGCATACTCTACCTCCTCATGATTCTACTTTTGATCTAGCTGATACTGTTGTTGATTTTAATTGTTTTATTAATTGTTTTATTGACATTTAATTCTGTTGCACCTTGTAGCACTTTGAGATTTTCATTAATGAAAAGTGCGTTATAAATTGAATTCATTATTATTATTATTATTATTATTATTAACTGTTCATGATGTGAAAATGATTAATATTCCCACCAAACACACGATTAACAAGTATTACATCCACATGACGCAGTTAAATAAAGGACGCGCAAAGTTGTGCAAAAAATAAATTTAACAGGAACGGATTCATTCAGCCTTACTGGAGGATATAATAAATAGTGTAACACGCAGAGCATTTATTTATAAACAGATATAATTTTCTGATCTAGGATATGGCTTATCAGCCGTTTTCAGAAATAATCATTTTTCAGTTTGGCACTGCTGCGCTCTGGAGCAACACAGGAGCCGTGCATCACGCGTGCACATGCAGAAGCAGCGATCAAACTGTTCCCGAGCTTTCCTGAGGGAGCTGCAGGCCGATCAGGGCTGTCCAGTCCACACAAAGCCGATTCATGTCCAATGGAATGTCTCATCCATATGATTCCAAAGGCTGAGTGGTCGCGCTTTGGAGCGCGCGCGCACCCTCGCGGTGTTACACGGCAGCTGGAGGTGATTCATAATCTGCGTTTATTGTAGATTTCTCCAAAATGACACGTGAAAGTACACCTTATAACTTGTAGGAGAGTAAAGGCTTCACAGACAAACAGACTGCGCACAAGGCTGTGGCGCGCGCAGCGTTTGGAGACTCCAACATCACGTCATGTCATTAACTCCACTGAGACGCACAGATCCGTTTCTTCATATAATAATAATAATAATAATTGTCTAATCTTGTCATCTGCGTATGTTTCCCATACACAGACGAAATTCGTCTCTGCATTTAACCCAACCACCTACCAGGTGGTGCAGTGAGCAGCCATAGAAGGCGCTCGGGGAGCTGGAGAAATAGGTGTGCACTCATAGACACCCCAAGGTGTGTAGTGGCCGGGACGCGAACCCGCGTCCTTCGGGTCCCAAGTCAAACGCCCTAACCACTACACCATCTTGGCTCCTTATCATCTATTAAATAAACAAAGATCTATGTTCTACCAAACATCTAAGTTCCTCTGTGTTTACAGTAATTATGGTAATAAACCCGTGCGCAAAGTTAATATTTTCACTCAGGATGGATGAGCCAGTTGCGCACCAAAGCAGGGTGCGCGCACACACAAATACCGACACACAATCACTCGTTCTTTGCGTGATAAACACATTTTATTACTATTCTTACTTAGGATTTTTTCCTCACTCATATTATATTAAATTCATTATTTTCCTGAATCTAGAAATCATTTCTGATCGCGCAGGGATCAAACAAACATGTCCTTCACACATGCAGGAAGTAATTTGCATCTGTTTAACATATGTAAATGAAGGCGTGTCAGGGGAGGTGTCTCACGTGCGCTCAGTTCCACGTTAATTGTGATGTACAAAAGGAATGTGCGTGGATTCAGGTGTACGCACGGTTTGATACATCTGGATTTTTTTGTGCGTACGCAGATTTCTGGATTTGACCGTGCGGCACTTTTCAGTAAGAAATCCACGCAAGTCTTTGTACATGAGGCCCCAGGTTCTTGTAAAGAGTGAGTGGAAAAAACACACACAAAAAAACCCAATTATGAACTATGTAAGCCTATGTCATTTTAATTAAGTATAGAAATAAAGCAAAAAGTTAAAGTTTTTGCAAAAGAAATGACAGGAAAACAGCTAAAACCAGAACTTTTTAGTTGTTTGTACAACAAAAATTTCAGTTTTATGTTCGTTTTGGTCGTGGCTTTAAAGAGCCGCTGCAGAGGGTCCAAAGAGCTGCATGTGTTTCCAGAGCCAAATGTTGCAGACCCCTGGTCTAGAGGTTTCTCACCGGCATCTTTGTTACGATCAATCCGTTCATCTTTCATCACAGAAATATGACAAAGATTTATTTAAAAAATAATAAAAAAATAATAAAAATAAACTTAAGCTGCACATTTTTCTGTTATCCATCCATCCATCCATCCATTTTCTTCCGCTTATCCGGGGTCGGGTCGCGGGGGTAGCAGCCTAAGTAGGGAGGCCCAGACTTCCCTCTCCCCAGCCACTTGGAGCAGCTCCTCTGGGGGAATCCCAAGGCGTTCCCAGGCCAGCCGAGAAACATAGTCCCTCCAGCGTATCCTGGGTCTTCCTCTGGGTCTCCTCCCGGTGGGACATGCCCGGAACACCTCACCAGGGAGGCGTCCAGGAGGCATCCTAACCAGATGCCCGAGCCACCTCAACTGGCTCCTCTCGATGTGGAGAAGCAGCGGCTCTACTCCGAGTCCCTCCCGGATGACTGAGCTTCTCACCCTATCTCTAAGGGAGAGTCCAGACACCCTGCGGAGAAAACTCATTTCAGCCGCTTGTATCCGAGATCTCGTTCTTTCGGTCACAACCCAAAGCTCATGACCATAGATGAGGGTGGGAACGTAGATCGATCGGTAAATTGAGAGCTTTGCCTTTCGACTCAGCTCTCTCTTCACCACGACAGACCGGTACAGCGCCCGCTTCACTGCGGACGCTGCACCTATCCGCCTATCGATCTCACGCTCCAGTTTTCCCTCATTCGTGAACAAGACCCCGAGATACTTAAACTCCTCCACTTGGGGCAGGACCTCCTCCCCGACCCGGAGAGGGCATGCTACCCTTTTCCGGCTCAAGACCATGGCCTCGGATTTGGAGGAACTGATCCTCATCCCGGCCGCATCACACTCGGCTGCAAACCGCTCCAGCGAAAGCTGTAGATCACGATCTGATGAAGCCAATAGGACCACATCATCTGCAAAAAACAGAGAAGCGATTCTAAGGCCACCAAAACGGATCCTCTCAACACCTTGGCTGCGCCTAGAAATTCTGTCCATAAAAGTTATGAACAGAATCGGTGACAAAGGGCAACCTTGGCGGAGTCCAACTCTCACTGGAAACGAGCCTGACTTACTGCCGGCAATGCGGACCAAGCTCTGACACCGGTCGTACAGGGACCTAACAGCCCATATCAATGGGCCTGGTACCCCATACTCCCGGAGTACCCCCCACAGAACCCCCCGAGGGACGCGGTCGAATGCCTTCTCCAAGTCCACAAAGCACATGTAAACTGGTTGGGCAAACTCCCACGCACCCTCCAGGACCCTGCTGAGGGTGTAGAGCTGGTCCAGTGTTCCACGACCAGGACGAAAACCACACTGCTCCTCCTGAATCCGAGGTTCGACTATCCGACGGACCCTCCTCTCCAGAACCCCTGAATAGACCTTACCAGGGAGGCTTAAGAGTGTGATCCCCCTATAGTTGGAACACACCCTACGGTCCCCCTTTTTGAATAGGGGAACCACCACCCCAGTCTGCCAATCCAAGGGAACTGCCCCCGATGTCCACGCGATATTGCAGAGTCGCGTAAGCCAACACAACCCCACAACATCCAGAGCCCTAAGGAACTCCGGGCGAATCTCATCCACCCCTGGAGCCCTGCCACCGCGGAGCTTTTTAACCACCTCGGTGACCTCAGCACCAGAGATTGGAGAGCCCGACCCAAAGTCCCCAGGCTCCGCTTCCTCAGTGGAAGACGTGCCAGTAGGATTGAGGAGGTCTTCGAAGTATTCCGCCCACCGACTCACAACATCCCGAGTTGAGGTCAACAGCACGCCATCCCCACCATAAATGGTGTTGGTCGCGTACCGCTTTCCCCCCCTGAGACGCCGGATGGTGGACCAGAATCGCCTCGAAGCCGTACGGAAGTCATTCTCCATGGCCTCTCCGAACTCCTCCCACGCCCGAGTTTTTGCCTCAGCAACCACCCGAGCCGCATGCCGCTTGGACTGCCGGTACCTATCTGCTGCTTCCGGGGTCCCACAGGCCAAAAAGGCCCAATAGGACTCCTTCTTCAGCCTGACAGCATCCCTCACTGCCGGTGTCCACCACCGGGTTCGAGGGTTGCCACCACGACAGGCACCAACAACCTTGCGGCCACAACTCCGATAAGCTGCCTCGACAATAGAGGCGCGGAACATGGCCCACTCGGACTCCATGTCCCCCGCCTCCCTCGGAACGTGTTCAAAGCTCTCCCGGAGGTGGGAGTTAAAGCTCCGTCTTACGGGAGACTCTGCCAGACGTTCCCAGCAGACCCTCACAATACGTTTGGGTCTGCCAGGTCTGACCGGCATCCTCCCCCACCATCGGAGCCAACTCACCACCAGGTAGTGGTCAGTTGACAGCTCCGCCCCTCTCTTCACCCGAGTGTCCAGGACATGCGGCCGCAGATCAGATGAGACGACAACAAAGTCGATCATCGAACTGCGACCTAGGGTGTCCTGGTGCCAAGAGCACATATGTACACCCTTATGCCTGAACATGGTGTTCGTTATGGACAATCCATGACGAGCACAGAAGTCCAATAACAGAACACCACTCGGGTTCAGATCAGGGGGGCCGTTCCTCCCAACCACACCCCTCCAGGTCTCACTGTCATTGCCCACGTGAGCGTTGAAGTCCCCCAGTAGAACAAGGGAGTCCCCAGGAGGCGCACTCTCCAATACCCCCTCCAAGGACTCCAAAAAGGGTGGGTAGTCTGAGCTGCCGTTTGGTGCATAGGCACAAACAACAGTCAGAGCCCGTCCCCCCACACGTAGGCGAAGGGAGGCTACCCTCTCGTTCACCGGGGTGAACCCCAACGTACAGGCACCAAGATGGGGGGCAACAAGTATGCCCACTCCTGCTCGGCGCCTCTCACCAGGGGCAACTCCAGAGTGGAAGAGTGTCCAACCCCTCTCAAGGAAACTGGTTCCAGAGCCAGAGCCATGCGTTGAGGTGAGTCCGACTATTTCTAGCCGGAACCTCTCAACCTCACACACTAGCTCAGGCTCCTTCCCCACCAGAGAGGTGACATTCCATGTCCCAATGGCCAGCTTCTGTAGCCGAGGATCAGACCGCCAGGGTCCCCGCCCTCGGCCACCACCCATTGCACCCGACCCCTTTGGCCCCTCCCACAGGTGGTGAGCCCATGGGAAGGGGGACCCACGTCTCCTCTTCGGGCTGTGCCCGGCCGAGCTCCATGGGTAAAAGCCCGGCCACCAGGCGCTCGCCAACGTGCCCCACCTCCGGGCCTGGCTCCAGAGTGGGGCCCCGGTGACCCGCGTCCGGGCGAGGGAACATTGATTCCATTACTGTTACTCATCATAAGGGGTGTTTGGGCTGCACTTTGTCTGGTCCCTCACCTAGGACCTGTCTGCCTTGGGTGACCCTACTATAGGGGCATGAAGCCCCTGACAGCATAGCTCCTAGGATCTTTGGGACACTCAAACCCCTCCACCACGGTAAGGTGGCAGCCCAGGGAGGCGCATTTTTCTGTTAGTAAAACATATTAATAGTTTAGGGAAAGTACTGGTTGCACTCCTGGATAATTGATGTTTAAAAAAAAGACTTTATTGAATCCCCTCAACAAACAGACCCAGTCATTTCAGTATAATATGGTTAAATTATTTTTATTTCTTCCTACAATTAAAATAGTTCAAATTGGAAATTAAAATCACATTTTGCACCGTGATTTTTAGCAGTTTGTTGATAAAGAGTGATTTGATTCAACAGACTGTTTTTTATTTATTTGCACTCTGAACAGATTGCGTTGGGTGACAGCTTCGGGTCTCGGGTGTTTACTGCTGTCGGTGATTATCAAGAATAACGAGCTGATTTGTAAATATATGAAAAGATGTCAAACTTGAACAGAAATATTCTGATTCACATCAACTTCCCTTTTCCCTTAAAAAGTCTCGTCAGCCGAGGTCTATAAGGTCGATGAGGTCTCTGCCGCCGTCCTCCGGCGCCGGTCGACTCCTCAGCCACTCCTCTCTCACTTTCTTCACCTCCTGACCATAAAAGTCATGAAGTTTACTGAACTCCACGAGGGGATCGGACCCCACCAGAGGCCATTCTCCGTACGAAGGGGCCGGTCCGTTGAGCGGTGTGACATAAGCGTTCCTCCTCTGCCACAGTTTGGGCGCCGCTTTGGTCGGTGCCGAGGCAGCTTGTAGAACCGAGCTGGCGCTGAAGCTTCGCCCTTCTCTGACGGCAGCAGATGGTCCTCCTGCAGCCCAGAGGCCGTTTGTGGACAGACTGAGGAGGCCCACGGAGGAGGTGGGGTCACGGGGTCCTTGTTGTTTAGCTTCTGCATGGAACAAGAGGGGAAATTAATTTACAGTTTTAGTATTTGTATTAAAGCCATGGAGAAACGTGTCGAAAGGCTAAACATTTAGCTAACAGTCCTGACGACACAAACAAAATTACCGTATTTACCGGATTATAGGTTGCGGCTTTTTGCCTAATTTGCATGCCCTGCGACCTATAGAGAGGTGAGACCTGTTTATGGATTTTTCCCATATTTTTAGACCAATTTTTGGCTCAAATATGACCGTTTTTCATTTTGGCAGAAAATGGTGCAGTACCACTTTTGTCCACTAGGGGGACAGTTCCAGAGAGTCCACCGACCGTTTCCAGCTCATGTGTCCAAAAAAAAAGCCTCCTCTGCTCGGACTGACTCTGTCGCTGTCCGGCCTCCTGCTCTGGAGGTAACTTCTGTTAGCTCTGTGTTTGTTAGCTGTTTGTTAGCAAGATAAGTCAAGAACCACAGGACAGATTTTTATGAAACTTACAGAATGTAATCACTGTATGGACATTTACAAGTGACTAGCTTTATGAGATGTTTGAGATAAAAAAAAAAACTGTCTTTTATTAGCGGTTAGCTACCGTAAACCGATATCTACTATATAGCTCATAAACCACTCGGCGGATATTTTTTCTGCTTACAGAGTGTAATTATATGGATATAATTTACAAACTGTTGCCCTGTATAAAACATTTGAGATAAAATTCAATTTTTCATTCGTGTTTTTAGAGACGGAATCGTCTCGTGTTAGCTTCGATTTATTTCCGTGTATATTATAAAAAATAGCTCATAAACCACTCGGCGGATATTTTTTCTGCTTACAGAGTGTAATTATATGGATATAATTTACAAACTGTTGCCCTGTATAAAACATTTGAGATAAAATTCAATTTTTTTTTCGTGTTTTTAGAGACGACATCGTCTCGTGTTAGCTTCCGTTTTATTTCGTGAATATTTTAGCAAATAGCTCATAAACCACTTGGCTAATAAACCACTAACCCTTGTGCAATAATGTCAGTAGGGGTGTAACGAGATCTCGTTGTACGAGATCTCGCGATATTAAACTCCCGTGATATCTCTCGTTGAGAGGTAACGTTGTCTTGCGAGTCGCTAATGCTAGTTGCTAATGCTAGCAGAGCCCCTAGCAAGTCAGCGTCACGGACAGCATGGCTTCGCCGGATGAAGTTGCTATAGAAGACGCCCCAACTACTGATGGAGGGTCCCGGTGCCGCAGACGCCTCTACATTGATGGAGGGTCCCGGCGCTGCCGACGCTGCCCCGAATGTAAAGACACACTTGTGTAAACACCGGTGTGACCGGTGTTGCCAGATAGAGTCCCACCCACCCAAAGCACTCTTTACCCGCAAAAGTCAGAAGGAAAATCGCGGTGAACCGCCCAATCTGGCAACACTGGTGAGTGACGGCTGCAGATTCAGTGCTGATGCGGATATTTATGTTCAATTTTTGGAAAGTCCTGCGTGAATATCTATTTTTTTAAACAAAGTTGAACGTTCTAAGGTCTAAGGAGATTCAATCAGTAAAATGAAGACATCAGTTGAGTTTGTAATACATGTTAAAACAGAATAAAAGCCTTTTTGCGGCATAAAACCGATCTTTGAAGTTTTCTTGAACTAATATTAAAATCTCGTCTCGTTCTCGCGAACTCTGTAATTTGTCTCGTCTCGTCTCGAGAGTTTTGTGTATCGTTACACCCCTAAATGTCAGCTATAATTTTTAGCAAACAAATAATTGTTTTTACCGTGTTAATCTTCTTAAAAGCCTTGCTGTTCTCCTGTGGCAGACATTTGCAACAGAGCTAAACACTCGGTCCATGTTTCCGGGTTGTCTCAGCGGTGACGCGTCACGTCAGCGGTGGATGACGCGTTACGTCGGCGGTGATGTAGGTGCAACCAATATTTAGGTGCGACCCGTTTATGGATTTTTCCAATTTTTTTGGCAATAATTGGACAAAACAACCTATATTCCGGTGCGACCTATATTCCGGAAAATACGGTATTCAAGTTTTTTTTTTTATTGTGTGAACGTTTATGAAGCGTTCACACCATTTTTTTTGTACATTTTTCAGCTCATTTCTCATCAGTTTTCAAGCTATTTCAACAAATCATAAATCAAAACGTTCAGCTGTTTCAGGACAATCCAGCTATGACTTCGACA
>JBBPBX010021360.1:0-42457 GCA_038048925.1 Garcialebias charrua
CCCAGGCTCAGGACAAGCGGTCATCTGCTTTGACCGGCAACTTATAATGTTTGCAGATCCACAACGCAGTCAGAAAAGACAGTTGCTCTAAAACTAACTAACTAAAACACAAAACTTAATCACAGAAAGGTAGAAATGTCCGCGTCCGATTCACACAGGTGCTGTACACAGGCTTGCGCCTGCCGCACTCTGCGTTCAAGAAAGGTAGAAAAGTTCAAAGAAAGGTAGAAATGTCCGCGTCCGCTTGTACAGGTGCTGTACACAGGCTTACGCCTGTCGCACTCTGCAGTCGAGAAAGGTAGAAATGTCCAACAAGGCTCGGTGAAAAAAAACAGCAGAAAGTAATAAAAAAGGCTTCAAAAAGCAAAAAGTACGAGGAGCAGCGGCAACCAAGGTGTGCCCGCGTCCACTTCCTCCACAGCGCTTACCTTGAGTTTACTGAGCTCGTTAAGGTACACAAGTACATAAAAAGCTCATTGGGCGAGACGATAAAGTGAAGAGACCCCCGGAGCAGTTCAAACATCTTTCCCCTAGAAGCATCCGCCAAACGTCACGCTTTCTGTGCCACACTTCCTCTCCGCTTTCTCCTCTGCTTTGTTCTTCCTCTTCCTGTTACACTCTCAAATCACACTCGCAATCTTTCACTTCAAACCGGCAGTTGTGTGTTGGCACAAAGTTTTTTTTTTTTTTTTTTGTCTACTAGAGGTGGCCATTCTTCCCTCTGGAGATGATCGGAGGAAAAGAAGAGGGGATAAGAGAACAAGCTTCTGTTTAATGCCGTTTTGGCACATCGCCTTGGATGCTATAACTAGCTGCAATGAGGAATCAACAACAAACACTCAGTAGCAGAAAAGCCGAACTCACTTACAGTACTTCCTCCCACTTTGATGCTCTGACTGGTTAATTATTGCTCAGAGCTATTTAAATGCACCTAATTAAAATAAAATGTAAAATAGATCATTAGTTGGGAGATGTTGGGAGCTGGTTATGTGGGCAAACAAACAAAAAGGCACCTTGGATTGCTCTGTGGTCACTCACCACTGTAGGGTAGGGGTATATGTTATAGAAAATGTTGTGAATTATTAATAATTCATAAATTGTCTAACCTTGGACCATCACTTATGAAAGAAGGAAAAATCTATGAATCTGATTTATCTAATTATCAGTCACAATAAATTACCCTAAATGATGAGTTCTTTTCATCAGAGTAATATCATAATCACATTTAAATACACCCCCACACACAGCTGGATTAAGTGTAGCACGTTTATGACATTTATTGACATATAGAAATGGTGAATCTACATGGTGAAAAAATGTTCAAAAGTGGTCCAAGTGTGTGAACTTGAAGTCCACAAAAATGTAACATCATATGGATAAGAAAGACAAATATTGGAATTTGACCTATTAGAGGTTGAATGATTAGACATCAAATAATAATAATAATTAAATTAAAGGTTTTCAAAAATTCTAATATTGGAAAACTGATCACAGACTCATTGAAGTGGACTACTATTTTCTATGTAGAACCACGATCGCCAGCAGATAAGAGTTGCTTGAAGTGGCAGCTGGTCCATTTTTATAATAAAAATAAACAATAAATTTAAAAAAATCACCCCACAATGTAGTTCCCCCTAATATCTGTCTATCAATCCATTATCTTTAACCGCTTCTTCCATTTTGGATGATGGGGGTCACTGGTGCCTATGTCCAGCAGTTACTGTGCGAGAGGCGAGGGACAACCTAGACAGGTGGCAAGTCCATCAAAGAGACACATAGAAACAAACGGGACCACCATTCACTCTCTCATTCACACCTAGTGACAATTTAGAGTTACCAATCAGGCTAACATGCATGTTTTTGGTCTGTGAGAGGAAACCGGAGTACCAGGAGAAAACCCACGCATACACGGAGAGAACATGCAAACTCCACCCAGAAAGGTTCCTGGACGGGACTTGAACAGGGGCAAACTGCTCGTTGAGAGGCAACAGCTCTACCAACTGAGCTTGAGCATGTATTGTTTTGCTATGTGTATTTTCAAACTATTTTTGATTATTTTAATTAGAATTTAAAATCATTTTTAGTGATTCATCCTCAGTTTTTTTTTTTACTCATATACCATTATGAGCGTTCAACGAGCTACATCTGTCAATTGGATCTGCACATGTGGTCAGTGATCAAAACAGGCAGGTCTAAAAGAGTTTAATTTGAGGCATCTGATTTTCCATCCCATGAACACATTCAAATGTTTTTTAGCACATTGCTATGACTTCTACCTAGACCTGAAGTGATCTCAAACCCAAGAAAAGACACAGTGAAACCTGATGAGACCATCAGTGGAGATATTCTGTTTTTAAATCCATTTGGAGAAGACAGAGGGGACCAGGACGGAAAATTTATGTCAACAGGGTAGAAGCTTATTTAAAGAAGTTTATGGCTTTTGTGTCTGTGTGGTTGTGGCGGATCAATGGTTGAAGTAGTGGGAAATGTGGATAAACGAAAAGCATGACTTTGCTGTGGAAAATGTGACAAAAGAACATTAAACTTCATGGAACTTAGATGTTCTAGAGTGTGAAGTCATTGGCAACTGAAAGGCATGAATATTGAAAACTATAATAATCATTGTTTTAACAGAATAAAACATTATAATTGATCACTGTGTCCATGAGACATAACTGAAAGGTGGTTCCTTGCTCCGCCTGAAGGAGAAGCTGTTAGTCCTTACTGTTCTGGAAGGACTCACCTTTATAATTTGAAGTTGGACAAAGGATATTTTCAACAGGTGTGAGTCCTGGAGCATCTTGAAGTTGTTAGAAATTTAAATTTCTGTTAATATCAACAAAGTTGTAAATTTATGGTTGACTTGGGGAGTCAGAGTGTCTGTTGGGGATTAACAAACAGGGTTTTATATATATTTATATTTTATCATTCAACATTCTTTGTTTCTGAAAAGAGGAACAGAGGCATCTTTGTCCCTCTCCAGAAACTGGTGATTTAATCAGGTGAAACACTCATTTGTGTTCTCATTTGAGAATTAACTTTCTTGTCATTTGTGTTAAGTTGAGAACTGAGAGATGCAGGATTCCTGCAATCGCAAGCTTTTATTTAGTGAAGTAAGAAGATTCACAAAAATACTCAGAATTCTGATGTATAACACTACACCACTAACCTACGGTATTTATCAAGTTCAAGGCCAAAAAAGTTCAAACTGGTGCAAACCTCCCTGTTTTTCAGGCAGTTTTCAATAAAACTGTGAAACACCAGCTATAGACTGGGAGCTGATCAAACAAGGTTCATACAGACCAGTCCATCAAAAGTAAATATCAAAGGATCAGACAGCCAGAAGTCTAATTGCTGTTATTTCCCAGGAGGTTGTCTTGTGTTCAGTGGGTAAATAAACTCAATCATAGTGAAGATGAAGTAAAAGTGAACAAAAGCTATACAAATGACCCCTCACCATGGAGGAGAAAATGTGATCATAATATGATATGATATGAAAGGAAAAAATGCATTTATCACTGGTAATTATGGCTGATATTGATTTGTGTATTTTGTTCTGTGCTAAAACTGCATGTCTGCTGGCTGTTTGTGCCCCTATGTTATAAAACTCTGAGTAAAAATGAGATAAAGTCATAAATCATGAATGTCATACAAATTACCAGATGCAACATTTATATAGCAAAATTGTACACAATACACACTTAGGTAGATAATTACACAAGAACCAACATACTCAATTGTAGAAATGGAAATGTGTGAAGAAATGCCTTTGTTGTTACATCTTGTTTTGTTGTGTGTGTGTGTGTGTGTGTGTGTTTTGGGTTTAAACAAGAAGTCAGGCATCTAACTGTAAAAATGGCAAAAGTAACACCAGGTATTTCTTGTCAATGAGTCATCGAGGCTCAGTGAGATTAACCTGTCTAAATAAAGGTTGAATGCATGATTTAGCTGGATACAGGCTGAACGGTGGACTAGTTGCACTGTTGCCATAGAGAAAAAAGACAAGTGTGAAATCGTCAGCTGGGATCTTTCTGTGTATCAAAGTTCTCCCTGTAAGCAGGTGTCATCTTGCAGTTCAAAAATGTGCATTTTCGGTTAGATTATTATTTTTTTTAACCAAACTGAACTCCACTTCTTGCCCATCACCTGATCGGAGAACAGCTCCTTTTGGCACTGAACAGAGAAAAGAGGTTTGCAGAGACAACCCATGTTCAAACGTTGCTTTGAGATATTCTGAGCAAATTATTTAAGTATGACCATTGTCCTGTAGTTTCTGACTGTGCCTGCACTGGAGTTGGTCACTAATAAAACTATGTGTAATTTCTGCAAAAGCCGCCCTGTAGTTGCTATGACTTTTCACAAGAATCAGCAGTGCCCCTTTTCACTTAACATGTTTCTCCCTATACTTTGTTTTTAATAACTGCAAAGCTCAAAATAATTTGACATGAACTAAAAGCAAGAGAAACCAAATACTGTAGGTACACAGACAAAACAAAAACTGTCCAGCTGTCGCTCAGTAAGGATGGGCACATTCATAATTTACTCATATTTACATTACAATGTTAAGTTTCTAATAAATAAATTAAATATATTCTTGTTCTTTTGGCTGCTCCCTCGTCAGGGGTCTCCACAGCGAGTCATCCTCCTCCACCTCACTCTGTCCTCTGTATCCTCTGTCCTCACTCCAACTACCTCCATGTCCTCTCTAACTGCATCCACATATCTCCTCTTTGGCCCCTCTTTGTCTTTTCCCTGGCAGCTGCATTTCTAACATCCTTCTACCAATATACTTACTGTCCCTCCTCTGGACATGTCCAAACCATCTCAGTCTGGCTTCTCTAACTTTATCTCTCAGTTGTTCAACCTGTGCTGTACCTCTGATGTCCTTGGCACTATGGGAGAACCTCAACATTTTCAGCTTTCAGTTTGCCCTCCTGACTTTTTGTCATTGCCATTATCTCCAAACTATGCAACATAGCTGGTATTACCGTTCACTTGTAAACCTTTACTTTGGCAGCAAAGGGATGCCACGCTTTTATCACAAATTATTCCTGAAACTTTTCTCCATTCACACCATCCTGCCTGGACTCTATTCTTTGCCTCTTTACCACACTCCATGTTTTCCGTACAGTCGAACCTAAGTATGAAGTCCTGCACATTTGTGAACTTTTCTCGTTGTAGCCTCACTGTTCCATCCACCTCCCTCATGCACATGTACTCTGTCTTACTATGAATGACTTTCATTCCTCTTCTTTCAAGTGCATACCTCCACCACTTCAAGTTCTCTCCCAGCCGTTCCCTGTTTTCACCACAGATCACAGCATCTGTAAAAGAATCAAAGGTAATAAAATGAAATATAATGAGAGAAATATTGGACAAGCGTTTTTATGCATGTGACTCATAGGATATCAGAACAAATGACTGTCTATCTGAATAGCCAGTTGGATCACTTCATCCAGACTCCTGGAAGTTTCTCGAGCTGCAAGTTGATCTTTAATAGATTTATTCAAAGACGTTATGAATGAAACTTTTAAGGCTTTTTCATCCTATCCAGACTCCTGAGCACAATGCGGAAGCGTATGGAATATTCAGATACAGATTGTCTTCCTTGGTGCATACCCAGAAGTTTTTGTGCTGCTGCTTTCTGCTGGAGGGGGTGGTCAAACACAAGCTGTTACTCCTTGCGAACAGTTTGAAAAGTTTTGCTTGAAATGATTAGTGGGCAGATAAGCATGAGGTATCACCATTAAGTTCACTTATCACTTAAGTAATCTTTGACACATCAGAGGCATACATTATCGGGGATCTGTTGAAAACTACAGGTAGTTCACACTGAAGAGAAAAACCTCTCCAAACTGATCAGGTTTCCCATCTAAAACACTCAGATGGTCTAATGTCTGGTCACGCCGTGGACTGTGACTGATAGTCACACTGGAAGAGGGCTTGGGATGAACCGTGAGCTGAGACTGAGGCAACCGGAGGGCTAGTTTTTGTTTGATGGAGAACATCATGCTTCCCAGCACCACCATGTTGGTCTTGTTGGTGAGGTGTTGGGACAGGATCTGTTGTAAATTTGAATCATTGAATCATGGTCATCACTTCTCTTATCCTGTAGGACAAGTGAGTGAAGGATCATCTCACTGTCAGTTTTACTCTGGGCATTCATATTCATGGCTGGATCATTCTATCATGTCCAGATTAGGTTTAACTCCAGAATAGGCAAACTGGCAAAGAGAGTCTAACGCAGATTTAAAAAAAGGTAAGTATATTTTTTGCTAGATGAGTGATATTTACAAATTAATATCTTAAAGGAAGGTAAGAACATAATATAAGTATGAGGATCTGTCACAAACAAAAGGCCTTCAATGATAATGTTTGTGTCTTTTTGTTACAGACCTTGAAGCAGAGAACAGCTTGGAGAGGAAGGTGGAGATCCCAGGTGAGTGGTGATACAGGTATGCAGTTTGTAGGAGAGTGGCAGGATGGAAACCAGGAGATTTTATCCAATGTCAAGAGGTATAGTTAGTCACAGGTGATTTCAGAAGCTCAGCAGGTGAGTGGTTCTAGATTGGGCTCTTCAAAAGAGGCATTCACAACACTTGAAAGAAGGTGAGTTTTCACAAGGAGCAAAATCCAAACTAGCCTGGACTCGAGAAAACACGAGCAATAAAACACAGGTTAGTAACTCAAGAAAACCAGTCATTTGTAGCAGAGTCTTTTTAAGGTTACCCAGAGGCTTCAATTGTCTACATCAAACTGCTGTCCCGTAGGAGATTAACAACAGCAATCCTCATCAGAACTGGATTAGGTGTGAGAGATAGGCTCTGCCTTGTCACTCAGGAGCAGAAGCCAGGTAACAGATATATTGCTATAGGTGACCTATGTGGTGACCATATCGTAAATGTTCCTATTAATTAACAATGGCAGAGGTTGTAATAAACCAGAATTATATTAAATTTCCAAATAAATGAGAATTGGGATTTTGTTCTGAGAAGTAATTGAGTTAAAGAAAAACAAAACAGTCCACTCCAAGATAGCACGAACCCTCCTCTCCTGTGTCAGTTTTAAATTAACTATTGACTGTGGCACCACCAGAAATCAAGAAGCAGCACACACACAAAAAGAGGGAAGCTGATGGCCATGGAACAGAATCCATCCTTTAAAGGCCTTTTCCTCTGTTCTGCTCTTCTCATCATTTCTGTCCATTTTAGGCAGTTTTTCAATTCCATGCTCAAACGAGTGTGCTGAAGCCAGTACACACCACCACAAACTACAGAAGAATTTGCTCTAAGCCTGTAAGCAACTCCGCACTCACCCATGTGCCTGTAGCACACGCATAAAAGCATGTGTGCATATATGAAAACATTTGCACATTTTGTTTATGTGCTGGAGTATGTGATTTCAGTGTGCATGTATGTACAGCCAGGACAGGCAAAGCAACAAAAAGGAAGGAGAAAATGTCAGTTGGTATGAAGGGAATTTGCTAAATAATCACTGGTGGTGGAAATAAACTGACAGTGAGGTGACACAAACACATAAATCCCCATATACTATCCACAGAGATCTTATCCCTGCTGTCCACAGTCTGACTAGGGCTCATCTGCAATATGCATACACTCCCACATACAATATTCACATGCACAAAGGGAAATAAGCAAACAGTTCCCCAGTTATGCACTGCAGCATGCCAAACTCTGGCCCCTCTGGTCTGAGAATGGGAACAAGAAAATCCAAATGTTTTAAAGCATCATGGATTTATATTTAATAGTATTTCTTATACAGGTTGTGATGAAGGTGCAGAGAGCAAAATAGGAGAGGAGATGAAATAATTACTGAGCACAATCAGGCTGTCAGTAAACATCTCTAATAGATGCATCCACCGCATGCAAATGAGCTATGAATAGCATGGAGCTGCTGTATGATTTGTCCATCCTTGTCTGTCAATTTTTCACACTTATACAGTATATGAAAAATTTACCACCTACAGGAGCAGCTGTGTATGGATTCCTTTCAAATATGTAAATAGGAATAGGAATCATGCTAATGATTAGCCCACATTTGATTGAAGTGCTCGCTAGTGTGAACAAAGTCAGTGCGATGTGAACAAACTCACAAACTGTGCACCAGATGAGAGGTTAAATTAAGAGAAATAATTTAAAGGTACTCATAAAGGAAGTATACACGTTCCTCCATTTCTCCTTGATATTGTAAGGAGTCTTAGTGGTCTCCAAACTCACCCATACATTTTTATAACTGGTGGGTGGACCAGAGCTTGCATGAAGTGTGAACAAATGGCTCTGTCTTAGACATCTTGAGAAAAAAAAGTCGTTCTCGGTGAAGGTGGATGCTTTTTCCTCCAGCTCCATCCCCTGCTTCTGCTCCTTATCCTGTGAACTATTTGGAGCCTCTCTTTGCATATCTTCTGAATTGTAAATTATGGATCTTATCAGGTGGTCTCTCAACACAATTGATAAAATTTTCTCGATGAGAAGACAAGACAAAGGAGAACCCGCCTGCCCTGATGGGACACTTGCAGCAGGATACATGATTGACTCCTGGGAGCAGTGGAAGAGCATGCGTCTGTCCATATTGTCGGTCGAGGATGTTGAAGATGTGTTCATACGTAATTGCATTCATGATAACAGGATTTCTACTTTTTGGAGATAATAATAATAATAATCATTGTATTTAAAAGCGCCTTTCAGGACACCCAAGGACACTTAACAAACCAACACAGTTCAAGCATCAGCAGTAACAAATTGAAATATAAAATACATAAAGAACATAAAATACAAAATAATTTAAAATACTGTACATTTAGTCAAATTAACGATAAGCTAGTCTAAAGAGATGTGTTTTCAGGGCTGTCTTGAACAGAGAAAGGGAGGTGGTGTTTCGAAGGTCTGGCGGTAGAGCGTTCCAGAGGTGAGGGGCAGAGCAGGTGAAGGCCCTGCTCCCCATGGTGGAGAGGCGGGCAGAGGGTACATGGAGATGTAGCGAAGAGGAGGATCTGAGAGAGCGTGATGGGATGGAGATTTGTAGGAGGTCAGATAGATAAGGAGGGGCAAGGTTGTGGATAGATTTGAACGTGAGAAGTAGAATTTTGAAGATGATGCGTGATTTAACCGGGAGCCAGTGGAGCTGCTGCAGGACAGGAGTGATGTGGTTATAGTAGGAGGTTTGAGTGATGACACGGGCAGCTGAGTTCTGGACCATCTGTAACTTGTGGAGAGATTTGTTGGGGAGGCCGTAGAGAAGGGAGTTGCAGTAATCGATACGGGAAGTCACAAGACTGTGCACCAGGATGGCTGTGGAGCGGGGTGTGAGAGAAGGACGGAGACGGTTAATATTACGGAGGTGGAAATAGGCAGACCGAGTAATATTGTTGATGTGTGAAGTGAAGGAGAGAGTGGTGTCGAGGATGACACCGAGACTCTTGACCTGAGGGGAGGGGGATAGCAGAGAGTTGTTAAGGGGGACGAGAAGATGTTCTGATTTTGAAATAGAGTTTTTGGTACCGACAAGAATGATTTCTGTTTTGTTGCTGTTTAGTTGAAGGAAATTGTTAGAAAACCAGTGATTTGATGATGATGTTATCTGGCATATTGACAAATTTGAAAACTGTCGGCAACTGTTCTGGTAATTGTGAAGCTGCCTGGCGTGAAGGAATGTACTGCATTGTGAACACTCAGACTCAAATGCTGTGCGAGCTGCACCGTAAGCTGGACGTGATTTCTGCTGAGACTCACAGGCTACTTTCGACTCCTGAATCTCGCTGGCGGGAAGGAATCGACCTTAGAGAAGTTACAAGCTCGGCTCAGCGGAGCTGACCACAAAATTTGGCTGTTGGAGTCGCCATTGCCAAGTACCAGTGGAACTGTAAGGCAGATGAAAACCAACAGAGTCGACCTGACCCAAAACAGCTGTTGTTTTCTGAATCTGGCTCCCCCATTTCAGACTTGGAAGCAGACTATCTCAAATTCTCCTGGATTTTATGTGAACAAGATGCTCTGCCCCTCTAACCGTTCCCTTCCCCAAGGACATCTATGGACCTGTCTGGAACAGTGTTCACAGACTTACTTACAAATGCACACAAGCACTCATTCGCACACTCCCCTCAACTCACCGCTTTTGCTGTGTCTTGTTAAGGATACAGTGTGAAATATGATTTTTTTTAACCTCTTCTTTCCCTTGTGTTCCCTTTTCCTCATCTGACAAGAAAAGGCAGCGTCTCTCATGAGGCTGCAGCCTCAGACACCCGTCTTCCCATGTCTATGTTGTTTGTGTTTCTTTGGATAGGCTGTGCTGAAATGAAATTTTACTGCGCTTTGCTGCAATGACAATAAAGGCTGATTCTGATTCTGAAAGATGGCAAATGACTGTCCTGACAAAAAACAATGTCAGAAGCAAAATTCTAAACATTTCCCAGCAGTAAAACCAGATCAGAAAACTTTTTTCCCCCTTGGAGCTCATCATGACTGTCCCATTTTGATTCCTCATTTTTTAGCTTATATTATTATTATTGCACAGTATTTACAATAGACTCCTAATCAAAAGTGTTTATGGCAACACTCCTGAAAATGTAATCAACACCTTGCTGATTTTAGTATGAATCATGTGGTGTTTTGTTGTGTCAGAAAAATAAATCAGTTGATTGCAGCCTCATTGACATCTATCAAGTTTCACTTTTATGTTAAACAAACAATTAGACATTCCTTATTATTTGCAGTACTTATACCCTTAAAATAATGTTGACAGTCTTGTACTTTTGCTGAAACCCTACCATCGCCGTAAAGGATCTTTAGGTGTGTTTAAATGACAAACAGGAACGTGTTTTCTACTTGCAGCCTCCAGAATATGGGAGGGCTGAAAGACGAGTCAATATTTCTGATCTTTTTTCTGCTATGGAATTATGAGCCAGGAGGATGGTTGAGCCATGACATCGATATCTACTCATCCATATGTCCATCCATAGATTGGTGTGGAAGAATGTGATTAAAAGCCTGTGCATTTCTTGCTGTCAATGTTATCGATTTCCTTACACAAACTAATTGGAGCCCAAATATTCTTCACATATGAACACACCAGCTAACAGGCTGAAAAACGTACTTAAAGAAAAGTTGTACTGTACGTAGGTATGACAATTGACAAGAAGTGAACAAGCTGATAACCTTATTTATTTCCCCTGTCAGGTGCACACATATAAACACCGTTTTTTATTTTTCCCAGCAGTACTGCTAACTTAGCAGCTTTGCTTCTATATTGAGCAGTACTCAAACCGCTCTAATGACTCGTTTTCAAAAAAGCCACTACTGACAAATATTCTTCTAGTGTCCATGAGACTTTTGAAGACATTGATGTGAAAAAAGCTTTTTTCTTACTCTTTTCAAAGAACAGTGGGTAATGTTGTGGGCTTCTCTCAGCCCCAAAGACCTCACATGTGCCTGAGTCCTCCCTCCTGCAGCAGAGCAGGAGATGTTCAAACCCCCCCCCCACCACCACCACCACCAAAAAAAGAATGGGTGTCTCTATTGGGTAACTTATAAATCTCTGTAGATGTTACAATATTCCTCTTAAGTCATTTATGCAATTTATATCATTCACTACTTAACGACCTTTAGGAAAGCCCTTACCGACTTTTCCTCCTAAGGAGTTGGCAACATTGTTCCCATTGCAAGCAAAACATCTTGCCTGCAGTGAATTTAAAGCAATAAGCTTAGCAGTATCTTTGAAGACATTAGGTGTACAAAACTGGGCACTGCCTCAAGATTTATCTCCTCCTTCATTTGAAGGAAGGAATAATGAGGAAATGAAAGTTAATCATGAATCCTCTCTCTCTGTATCTCTCTGGTGTGCAAAGCTTTGCTGAGGTTTGCTTTTCTAGACTAAAACCCTTTGTCTTTTTACCCCTTCTGCAACCTTTTAAATACAACATAAATCAGTGACAAGACTTACAATTTTGATAGCTCTTCATCCCATTGAAATTCATGAGAGAGCGCTTTGAGCGGTGAAATTAACCAGAATAAAAAGGTTCAACAGTTAACTCTCATTGCAGAGGTAAGCAAGCAGCAGAGAAGACGTCACAGTCACTCCTCTTTTACTTTTGTCTTTATCTCTTTTACCTCTCCAAGTCTCCTGCAGTCGTGACCTCCAGTCTTTCTGGAGCCGCTGATGTTTTTCTGCCTGGAGTTTCTCTCCACATCTCATCAGATTGCTGTTTCCCACTAGCTGAGTAACCATTCAAGCCTCTGACAAGCTTCCTGCAGAGTTTCCTGTGCTTTAGTTTTATTTTGTACATTTTCTTGTTAGTACTCATGTTTTTTTTCTGCCAGCACACCTTTCTGTTACGAAACTCACCTGGCCCTCAAAAACAGACTTCACACGTTAAGATTGGTTCTGAAACCGTTTGTGGGGTGAACTGAGAAAGGGGGGAAAAGAAAAGAAATTTGTACTCAAGTTATTTTTTTTTTGGTACAATTGTTTCCATTTACTTGTCTTTGTTGTCAATTTGAGCACTTTGAGATTTTCATTAATGAAAAGTGCGTTATAAATTGAATTCATTATTATTATTATTATCAATTGACAAAGAAAAGAAAACTGAGGATTAGAACAATTTTGCAACTGTCACTTTAATTTGTTTTTAATTTTCTTATTTGGTACAGCATTGGTGTTATTACTTTCATTTGATGACTTTTTGACTGACAGTGTGGAAAGTAATAAAGTTTTTAAATGAAAATAAATTATTTCCTATTCCACACAAAACATAAAGTTTCCTCAGAACTTACAAGCATACAATATATTAAACTTACTTTGACCAGAATATAGTATAGTGAACAGTACTGTACATGTATATTTGTGTAACTTTTGCATGCAGCCTTGTCTGTACAGTTCTTTTCATACAGAACTATGTTTTGGAGATCTCCACTTTATCGCTTGCCACCATGAAAGACAGGAAATCGTGTTACCACCTGTGTTTGTCTGTCAGCAAAATATACTCAAAAGACAGAGTTTAGTAAAACTATAAATAAGTAATCATTGCATGTTCATTTACCGGTAATAACAGATTCAAAATGCACACAACTCATTGACCTTAGTCAACACAAAAGTGACTATAACTCAGAATAGTTTTACAGATTTACAGTTTCAAAGGCCCTGTGTGGTACTAGCTGAGACTCATCCATTTCACACATTCTCTGAGTGCCAAGGGCAATTCTAGGATCTGACCTTTTGGGGTGCTTAGCCCCCAATACTGACATTGGCTCTTGGCTTGAACAATAATAATAATAATGTCACATTTTTGTCATTTGTCTATGTTTCCATACAAGATGAAATTTGACTCTGCATTTAACCCAATCACCACCAGGTGGGGCAGTGGGCAGCTATAGAAAGCGCGCCAGGGAGCAATTGGGATGAGGTGTGCTGCTCAAACACACCACAAGTTATGCTGTGACTGGGGTTTGAACCTAGGTCCTTCGGGTCCCAAGTCGGTTCCCCTACCACTACACCATCTTGGCCCCTAACAATGGACCATGGTGTGGTTTGTGAGAAGTACAAAAGCTTACAGCACCTGGTTTCCAGGTGGTCTCCCTCCAAGTTCTAACCAGAAAAGCCCCTGATCAGATGAGATCTGGTATGACCATAAATAAGGATCTCAATCACAAATAGGACTTTTGAAGGATCATAACACACAAAGACTACACTTTTGCAACAAAAAGTTGCCACATATATCTACATATAAAACACACCAAAGCAAAACCAGCTTTAGGGCTTTAACAGACTATCTGAATAATCTACACATCGATTCCTAGGACATCTATCAAGTTTTTAAATTTCACGTCAAGTATTTGTATTGACGTCATTACGTCACAGTTACGTCATTGCGTCACATGCCATGTGATCCGCACCGACCTGTACCTAAACCTATAAAAATATGTAAACATATGAATCTCTAAAACTAAACCTAATGCACAGCACTGCAGGCGGTGGTGCGGGGTGGTCGACCGACCCACTGTTTTTAAGTTTTGTTTTTTACGTGCTGTTTCTTTCACTTTTGCAGCTTAATAATAATAACGAATAGTTTTGGTTTTCCTGTGACTTATTTGCAGTATGATAAATGGTATGGGCGTGGTGTGTTGGTGAGGCATGTGGCCTCATCTCTCTCTCACCCAGTAGGAGGAGCCAGAGAGGTGCTCCCCAGGTTTTACCAGGTGATGAAGAAGAAGTGTTCGTGTGTTCATTCATTCATTCTGTAACTGGTTTTGACGCTCGAAGGATTAAAGGCAACTGCTTGCAGATCAGTTTGTTTCTCCTTCTTCACACGCTACATGGGCATAATATACGCTGTTTTTTTGTTTTGTTTTGTTTTTTGTAAATAAAAATTTTCATTTTTTGCATTTTTTTTTGCATCTTAAGATCCTATGACACAACTACTTTGTACTTGAGTCCTACTCAAGTTTTATGTTAATGTCGAGTTTAAAAATAATGTACTCGTTCAACCTCGAGCGTTGACCTTTAATTTAACAATTAAGCAAACAATGGCCCTCATGCACGAACATGTTCGTATTTTTATCCTAAATGTCTCCTACTTTTGTTCGTACGAAGCGTTCGTACGAACATGCCACGTCAGATTCAACAAACTCTTCTATCCTCAGGAAAAGTGTGTAAATGGCTGCGCAAATATGATGAATCCCACCTGTTCTATCAACCTGCGCGTGCACGCGGAGAGGTTATTTACATAATTCCCACCCCTCAAAACACCATATAAGGCTACGTTTCCTGCCTCAGAGGCAAAACGTGTTCGTTCATAAAATGACAGCGAAAAGTAAAAAAGAAGAACTCTACCGGTGCGGAGATTGAAGTTCTGCTCTCTGAGGTCAAGAAAAGAAAATCTGTCCTTATTAGCAGCGTCACTCATGGGAGTAAATGACCAACTAAAGCCAAAGAATGTTTGTTTATAAGAAATGTGGACCTTTAAATATATACGTGACCTGGTGGCCCACTGGGTAAAGCATTGCACTGCTTATCGAGACCTCGTGGGTTCGAGTCCCACGAGGTATGACTATTTTTTTTTTCTTCTTTCTTTAGATTATTTATTCATTCCAGATTAAAAAGACTTTATGCTTCATTTCTTGTTGTATTGTAAATAGTTTTCTTGTGTTTTTTAAATCTGGAATGAATTAAAAGGAGAAAAAAAAAACATTGTCCCATGTGGGACTCCAACCCACAACGTTCGGTACTGCGACGCAACGCTTAACCGATTGAGCTATCTGACTTCTATGACAGCAACAGGAGGAGGTCAACCTAAAGTCTGCGTTACCGAGACAAATTAAACTTAAAGTAATTCATAATTTAAGTTGGTTTCAGTTTGAGATCTTCATATTGATATTGTAGTGTTAGAAAACGGCATTGATAACAAATTGATTTTAATTTAAATACTTTAATCCGTTAGTCATTATTACATTTAAAATTATAATTCGACTTCAAACAGAACCTATTGTCAAGAACAATTGTGGTGCGTGACTTTTTTAAACTCTAAATATTTTCTAAATAACGAAATATGAAGTTATTAGTGGAGAAATTCCGTCTGGATGACAGCAGACTGACGCTCCTAAAATATACGACAGGTCCGGACCACTCGTAAATTTTGTTCGTATCTGAAAAAAATCGTAGGATACGAAAACATTGTTGAATGCCACAAATGATCCTAAATCACTCGTACGCACAGTTTAAGAACAAATCTGTGCGTACGAATGGTTCGTGCATGAGGGCCAATGTAATTACAACAGAAATTTGAGGATTTACATGCAGTTACCTTCTACAGATGAACATGTGGTACTTCCTGTTTATCACTGTTTTGTTCAGCGGCTCATGAAGTCAACCACCGGTCTATATCCATCTTTTACATTTTTCCAGACTACATTTAGGTTTTGGAAATAGAATAAATGGTATTACACCCTTTAAACACTCAGAATAACACTCTCTGAATTATGTTCTCCACTGACAATGTTTAACCATTTTTTCTCTTGATTTTTCACTAAATTCCTCTGACCACAAAGCATTCGTAAAGAAAAGTCCCGACAATGTTGTTGGAGAAAAACAGGGTGGAGCTCCTGCAGGTAAGTTTTCTTACAAAATCCTAATGATGGTTTCTTTATTTTTCAGGGGTGCTGCTGAGTTAAAATTTAGGGGTGCTTGAGCACCCCCCAAAATAGGTTAAAATCACCACTGCTGAGTGCAAACAAATTATGTCAAAGCTTTAGCTGAAAGTTTAAAATGCTAAACAAGTTTTTAAACCCTGAAACAGTGACACTGGATTTTTACTTTGGACACAGTTTCTTTGTAAGTCAAACATAGTTACCCAGATGGCCAAAAAAAGAAGAAAAAAAGTAGAAATATTGACATATACGGTAAGAATCATTCAGATAATGGTCAACTGCTCCAAGTCATACTCTGTCACATTAAAACTTGTTCTGGAGTTCACTGGTTGATTTCCTGTGGTTTCAGTGTTTTTTTTGTTTTTACACATTTTCATATTTACGTTCCAACTCTAGGATTTGAAACAAAATTGATCACATCCTTCATCCGCCCCTTACACAGCGACTGAGGGGTATGGGCACCTGTGACCCCCGCAACCCAAAAAGGAAGAAGCCAGTAAAGATGATTGATGGATTGTCTAATATTTTAAAACTGTGTTGCTTTTGCTGTTTATAGTTCAGATATTTTTTCTCATTAATACATAAATCCATCTTATTTCAACCAACCAATTCTGTTAAAATCAAACAAAACTGTGGACTGCATCTCAGTGTTTCCTACCGAATCACAAAATATTATATGATTTTTTTTCTTTATGTCCTACATTACTATAAGCACAAAGGCTGTTATCTTGCATATTAACATCAAGGGTATTTTTGAACACACTGTGAGATAATCTGTAAATTTATGTTTCTATACATTTTACAAAATAATAATAATAATAATTATAATAATAATGATAATAATAATAATAATAATAATTAAAATGCTGGAAATGGTTAATTAAATTTACCTGAATATTGATGGGTGTAAGTTTAGTTTTTTTAGGCTGGCTTGTTGTTTTAGCAGATATTACATGCAAAATTCCTCTTGTGCTTCTTGTCCAAAAATGTAGTTTGGGCTGTACAGGAATCAGAGTAAAAATGGACAATCTGGATAATCTAGTCCAGTTCATGGATCTGTGTTTTTTTAATCTAGTTCCTTGGCAGCACAATCCATTTTCCCTCAAGAATGTCCATTTTCTCTCTCTTTGCCCATCGCCACCCTCCATCAAAATGATCCATTTTGGGCCTCTTTTCATCCAAACTAAATTAAATCTAACCGCGCCAAAATGGAAGCAGGCACAGATAACAGGAAGGCATTGCTCACATGGCACTCCTGTCTTAACATTCAGCCCAGAACAGAGTACCTTTCCAGTCTCTCTCTAAAGGCCAACTGCACTACACAACCTGTTCAGGATAACAATTTATATTTACCTTACTAACAACCAAAAATCTATTGAGATTACATATTTGTGTGATGCATCAAACAAAATAAGAGTCAACACAACCCTGTCTCACAATCCAACAGATCCCAAGTGTTAGTGTTCAGCGTTTAGGTGTCACTCAGTACAAAACACTCCATAAGTCCATTGTTTAAATCCCTTAAAAGCTGTCTTACCAGCATTAAAGTACAAAATTACATAAGTGTCTATTCAGGGCTGAATAGTGGGCTCCGCATTATGCATGATTGGGCAGCACGGTGGCACAACTGGTAGAGCTGCTGCCTCTCAGCGAGAAGGTTGCCGGTTCAAATCCCGGTCCGGGGCCTTTCTGGGTGGAGTTTGCATGTTCTCCCCGTGCATGCGTGGGTTTCCTCCGGGTACTCCGGTTTCCTCCCACAGACCAAAAAACATGCTTGTTAGGCTGATTGGTGACTCTAAATTGACCCTAGGTGTGAGAGTGGATGGTTGTTTGGTGTGAGTGAGACAGGTCCCTCTTGTAAATGAGTCCCCATGACTCAACGAGGCTAGCCTGTATAAATAAAGGTTGAATGAATGAATGAATAACTGGTTTGAGCTTAATTGTTCAAAATCTTCATATCAAGCTGATTTATCATCATGTGACTGTGTGTCAGAGTCTTTGGTTGCAGCATATCCATGACGTGGTTTCCGCGTTCCCCGATGCCATTTTTGCTAAGTTTTCTTCTTGACCAGAGTTTGATGCTCTGGGAACCAAAAAGACTCGCAGACTCAGAATATGAAAAGTTGTGGTTTTATTACAGGTTCAGGAGAAGGATGGGACTGGGAGATCTGCAAAGAGGGAGACATGGTGACTTTCCGATTGTCATGAAGAATAACTTACAGTAGTCTGACATACAGTAATGGCTCTTACTGTGTTGTTTTGTATTTTTCAGGCTCAAATGGAGAGGTCGAATGGTTCCAGATCCAGACAGGCCAGTGTGAGATCCCAGTGGTTAAACATTCAAATGAAAGAGAGCAACAGGGACCANCTGCAAGAGCTTGGACATCTTAATGGAGCTTCAGTGTGCTAAACAAGATGGTGGCCTGCCTGGGCTTGCATACCTAGACACAGCTCGAGGAGTCAGACAAATAGTTGAAAAGTTTCCCTTCAACTTACAGGAAAGATGGACAACTGTAGGAACGCAGTACAAAGAGACTCATAGGGTGTCATTTCCTCCTTTCGCAGTTTTCACACAGTTCGTTCAGCAGCAGGCAAAAATGAGAAATGACCCTAGCTTTGCAATATTCAATCCTAACAGCCATTTCCTTTCTCACACAGAAAAACTGAAACCATACAGTAGCAAAACTACTGTTTCTGCACATAAAACAGAGATCACAGCAGAGTCTAAGCAAAGGAGTCCAAATGAATTGGAGGAACCAGATCGCCAGTGCCCAATCCACAGAAAACCACATCCGCTCAAAAAGTGTAAGCTTTTTAGAAATAAACCCATTGAGGAAAGAAAGACCTACTTGAAAGAGCATCACATCTGCTACAGGTGCTGTGGATCTGTCAGACATCTTGCAAAAGACTGTAAAGTAGCAGTTAAATGCATAGAGTGCGACAGTTCAAAACACTTATCAGCAATGCATCCTGGTCCCTCTTGCACTCCAGAGAGCACAATACAAGAAAACAATGACAGTGAAGAGCAAGTAGACAACTCACTCTCAGTTGTCTCAAAATGCACAGAGATATGTGGACAAGGTGATAGTCCACGCTCATGTTCTAAGATCAGTCTAGTCAAAGCATATCCTGCTGGCCAAAAAGAAAGAGCTATTAAAATGTATGCTGTACTAGACGAACAGTCAAATAGGTCACTAGCAAAGTCAGAGTTTTTCAGCCTTTTTGATATTGAGTCCAGTCCTATTCCTTACACATTAAAGACTTGCTCTGGAAAAGCACAGACATCAGGAAGGAGAGCTGTAAACTTCTTCATCGAGTCCATGGATGGAAAGATCAGCCTCCAGCTACCTCCTCTGATAGAATGCGACTCTGTTCCAGATGACAGAGCTGAAATACCCTCTCCTGAGATGACGCAGCATCACCCACATCTACTCAAAGTGGCAGACAAAATCCAACCTGTCGATCACGATGCTCCTATCCTTTTACTGTTGGGCAGGGACATCCTCAGGGTTCATAAGTATAACAATCTTGGCACTGTAAGCTGATGATACACATATTTGTCCATGAAACCCAATGAATCTAATCAGCTACTTAGACTACAACATGTCTTAAAGACATAAAAACCTGGATGACTCTTAATTTTCTCCTTTTGAACAGACGGGTTTTAGTTTTTGGACCTGAGCATCTTAATAATGAATTTTTCAGTCTTTTTCCTCCTTGGATGACATTAATCTGCCTCCAGTTCTAATGTTAAAAATCTTGGTGTTATTTTTGATCAGGACATGTCTTTTATCCCCCACGTTAAAAATGTTACTAGAACCTCCTTCTTCCACCTGTGTAATATCACTAAAATTAGAAACATGTAAAAATTATGCAGAAAAACTGGTTCATGCATTTGTCACGTCTAGACTGGACTCATCAAAAAAGGCGTTCAATACAGAACAACTGGACTTTATTTGATCTGGCGTTCTGTATTGAACGCCTTTTTTGATTTTATCATGTCCTGGACGACTGAGAATCTACACCAGCACTAGACTGGACTATTGCAATGGTTTGTTATCTGGGTGTCCAAATACTTCTTTAAAAAGTCTTCAGTTGATCCAAAATGCTGCTGCCAGAGTCTTAACTGGAGTTACTGGGAGAGATCATATCTCTCCAGTTTTAGCTTCTCTCCACTGGCTCCCTGTCAAATCCAGAATAGAATTCAAAATCTTACTTCTAACCTACAAAGCTCTCAACAACCTAGCTCCATCTTATATGACAGATCTTATTGTTCCATATTTTACTAACAGAGCACTTCTCACTCAGACTGCAGGTTTACTCAGGGGTGGCCGGCCAATAGGGAGCGCTAGGGCGCTGCCCCACTGGAACTTTGGGACCATTTTACATTGAAGACTTAAAAAATAATAATAAAAATGAAATAATAAAATAAGAATATTTCGAAATATATGCATATATGTTTTTAGTTGTGTAGGATAAATATTTTATGAGTAATGATGAGTTATATTGTTTGTTTCAAAAAACGTTTTCTGATTGGTGACGTATTTCCTTTTTTGGGGGAGCAAGGAGCTTATCCATTGACTCTCGTTATAAATGGCGCATGCACAGTTATTCCACGACGTTACAAAACAATCGGAAGATGCTGGGCGCAGTTTTCACCGCCCTGGAAATGTCCAACGTGAGCTCTACCTACCGATCGCGTGTTTCCAACCGTTTATTTTAGGGATGCACCAATCCACATTTTCTTACTTCCGATCCGATCCCGATACTTAACTCTGGGTATCGGCTGATACCGATCCAATTCCGATATCATCATCACTGATTTTATATGAGGCTGTAATAATGAATTTCTTGAACGGAGAGCATGGGTTAGGGTTAGGGTTAGGGTCACAGTATATGGTGTGTTACACCATATTCTGTGACTTCTGTCTTAACATTGTGTGAGTTAAACCCAATGAAGACACTCTGAGCCTCACAACAGGAAATGCCCAAACGTTAATAGTACACAAGAGGCAGGTCTATATCACAGATGTCCATCTCACTCATGGTGCAACCTGGAACACTAACATACTGCTAAACATTATGGGAAATCAACACAGTCTACCCCCCATTTTAAGTTTTGTTTTTGATTGTGGCACTATGAGTTGTAATTCTTGTTGTTTTTAATCAACGGATACAGATTTAAACTATACATTGAATTTATAAATGTAAATTCAATGTACAGGTGGTCACTGACGTACGAACGAGTTCCATTCCTACGCATTGTTCGTAACCCGATTTTGCCTTAAGTCGGGGACCACCCGAGCCGCCACTTATAGATGTACATGTACGGTAATGTAGTTACCAAGCACTTTGCCTATCCTAACACAGTACCCTACATAATTATCAAAAAACACAGACATTACATTTTTAACCTTAATAAAAATATAATTTCTTACTTTGAGCTGGACAAGCCTGTCTCCGTCTTTTAGCATGTTAGCTCTTGCACGTCCGAGCTCCGCAGCTTTGTGCTGCTCCACGCGGTCCAAACTTTTACAGGAAGGACTGTTAGCATGTTAACTTCATACATTTGGAGCCAGAAAAAGAGTTAATAACTTACGGAAAGCCGTTTCTCCGCGGTGTCCGTCCATCCAAAACAAGCTGCGCCCGTTAGCATCTTAGCTGCGTCATTAGCTGCGCGTTAGCCCATTCCATGAGCTGGTGGTGTCTGCCGGCGTGGTGGGATGCAGCGGAGCGATCGGCGGCTGCTGCTCCGGGCCTGAGACGTCCACAGAGTTCATCGAGCGTTTCCAGCTCATATATCCGTAAGAGGCAACCTCTGATCGGACACACGGTAGCTGTCGACGCTGGAACTAACAGTAGCTGTCGAGGCTGGAACTAACCGAGGCTGGAACTATCCTTAAAATGGCGGACACGGCGGCATTTCCGTAAACTGCGCAAATAGGCTTAAAAATTATAATTATAATTATAATAAAAATGATACTTTATTTATAAAGCCATTTAAAACAAACACAGCTGCAAGAAAATGCTGTACACATGAAATTAAGAACATTAAAAAAAGTTTATTTTTATTTTTTATTTCATATTTTTATTAAATATGATGAGTTCGTAACTCCGAATTGCCGTACGTTGAGGGCGCCGTAACTCGAGGACCACCTGTATAGTTTAAATCTGTATCCGCTGATCAAAGCCAACAAGAATTACAACTCAAAGTACCGCTATCAAAAACTAAACTTAAAACGGGGAGTAGACTGTGTTGATTTCCCATAATGCTTAGCGGTATGTTAGTGTTCCAGGCTGCACCATGAGTGAGATGGACGTCTTTGATGTAGACCTGCCTCTTGTGTGCTATTAAAGTTTGGGTATTTCCTGTTGTGAGGCTCAGAGTGTCTTCATTGGGTTTAACTCACACAATGTTAAGACAGAAGTCACAGAATATGGTGTAACACACGTGCTCTCTGTTCAAGAAATAAATTCCAAAGTTTGAGGCCAGCGTGCATCATGGATCGGAAATATCGGCAAGTTGGATCGGAAAATCCGATATGTAAATTATGCTGTATCGGAGGCTGATACCGATACTGGATCGGATCAGCCCCATCCCTAGTTTATTTATTTAGTTTTAAAAAATGTCTTGAAAATAAGCCGTGCGTCAGTGACTCGAGCAGGCTTGCTCAGGTACGTTTTAAATCATTTAAAGCCCTTTTTCTAATGTCGATTTGCATTTCTCACTGATATGCCTCTCAAATTTTTGATGGCTGTTTGTGAAAAAAGCCTTCAGCTGACTGTTTATTCTAAAAGTGGCAACTGGTGAGTTTGGTTTTTCTTCTTTGTTTGTTTGTGGAGTTAGGTGTACAGCATTGGACTCTGATGGTTACATTTATTTTAATTTGCTTATAAATAATGATCAAACATTAATAATTTTATATACTAAATGTCACTTGTGGTGTTTTACTATTTCTTAACACTGTATTGATCTGGAGAATGAAAACAAAGCCTCTTGCAAGTAGAAATGCAGAAATGTTTTAATCTCACTTATTTTCCTTTCTATAATTTATATATAATTTATTTATTTATATATTTTTGTTTGTTCTTTGTTGTTTTAGTGATTCAAATTGGCTCTTCTCATCCTGAGCATTTAAGTGTTCTGTTGAACTTTTATTAATCTGCATTTGATTTAAAATAAACTGTTTGAACTTGGGGATTTTTTTTTCATTTTGGAGAAATAGCCCCCCCCTGGTGGAAATTCCACAGGCCGCCACTGATACATACAGGTATGTGTATTTTTCAACAAAGGCAAAGCATTTTCTAATAAAGTTGTGGCACTTCCCAGGTTTTCATTTGTATTCTGGGCTGCATTAAAATCCAAGCAGTTGCTGTCCTGGTGTAAGCAACAGAGATTTACGACGGTGTATTTGTTGGCTCGGCCTAATCCATGGGCTTTCCCTGGAATGGGAGCTTGTCAAACCGACCAACAGTCACCCAGACTTTTCTCAACGAGCCTTCCTTGTCAGATTGCCGTGACACAATCAGGCATTTGCACACACTCGCATTCTTTTCCCAGCGAGGGGTCACATACCCAATCAGGTACACACAAGTGCATACACCCACATGTAGTAGTGTGCTCAGCGTCTGATGACAGTATCGGGTCCTCATGTGATTGAGGTGACTGATGGTGGAGACAGGATGGGGGTTGTCATCATCCATGAGTGACAGGATGTTGGGGTGGGGGAGGAGGAATGTGGCGTGACAGCCGAGTTCAGGGCATGAAGTCTTTTCCTTCTGACTGTCTTTGTGTTTGCCTCGTATTCTCCCTCATTCTCTACAACCCCTCTATGTCTTTCTTGTGCCTGCCAGACTTTCTCAACCTTCCTGTCTTCATCGTCCTGCCTGCTCGTCTCCGTCTCTCTCTTAGTTCCAAATTCACATTTTTTTCCCCCCCTTCCATCCCTGGATGATGAGTGGATGGATTTTGCCCTTTGTCCATCACGTCAAACAATACATCAAGAAAAAAAAAACAATGGGAGACTCGTAAATAGGGTTTTAGAGAACATGCATCCAATTTACGGTGACAATGGGGGAGGTGTGTTTTTTGTATGTGCGCGTGGGTGTAAGTCACTTTGACAGGTACTGCAAATGAGGCAATATTGTGCAGGTATTGACTGACATGGCAGGCCTGGGGCCTTCGGCTCACAATGAAAGTGGTCACCATAAATCACAATAGCATTAGCAGCTGATGCTCCAGCGGGGAGTGCTGAATTTTAAATCTCCCTTGTAAAGCTTCGGGAAAGATAAACAAGTCTGAGCTGATGCTTTAATAAAGAACTGTTAATTTGTTTAAAATAAAATAAAAACGATGCACATTTAGCATTCTTCTTTCAGCTTTACCCTCTTCAGGTGTCACCACAGGGAGTCGTCATCCTCCATCTCTGTCCTCTGCATCCTCTGTCCTCACTCCAACTGCCTCTATGTCTGACTGCATCCATATATCTCCTCTTTGTCTTTTTCCTGGCAGCTGCATTTCTAACATCCTTCTACCAATATACCCACTGTCCCTCCTCTGGACATGTCCAAACCATCTCAGTCTGGCCTCCCTAACTTTATCTCCCAGTTGTTCAACATGTGCTGTACCTCTGATGATCTCATTCCTGATCTTATCCATCCTTGTCACTCCTAAGGAGAACCTCAACATCTTCATTTCTGCCACTTCCAGTTCTGTCTCCTGTCTTCTTGTCCATGTCTTTGTCTCCAGACCAGATAGCTGGTCTCACCACTGTCTTGTGAACTTTTCCTTTGACCTTTGCTGACACCCTTTTGTCTCAAATCACTCCTGAAACTTTTCTCCATTCACTCCATCCTGCCTGGACTCTCTTTTTCACCTCTTTACCACACATTTCCTGGACAGTGGCCACCAAGTACTTGAAGTCCTGCACTTTTGTGACCTCTGCTCCTTGTTCATTCAACATTTATTCATACAGGCTAGCCTCGTTGAGCCACGGGGACTCATTTGCAAGAAGGACCTGTTCCAGACAGAACATAAAGTACAGTGAGGCTTGTAGCCTCACTGTTCCACCGGCCTCCCTTTCATTCACACACAGTGTGCAGTGTTTCCTCTACCATTATACAAGCGGGGGGCTCCACCCCATCAACAGAACTGAGAACCCCACCTACCAAACTGAACTTGACCCCAACTCCCACCCGGCACTGACATAGCACTAAGCTAGCAGCACGAAATCAGGCGCTCTAGCTAAAAAGCTAAAGGTGCCTTTTCCCTCAAGCTGAACGCCACCCCTACCCCCCTGCCCTCGCTCAAAAACTGTTGGTACAAGTTGTGCTCAGACATGTGTCTGTCTCACCCGTCAACAAAAATCATGGATGAGCACCCCGCCATGGCAAGTTAACCAGGGGAAACACTACACAGATACTTTACCGCTACCGGTGTATGAATGTGTGTATGAATGGGTGGATGGTTGGTATTGTAAAGCGCTTTGGGGCTCCTCACAGGGGGCTGGAAAGCGCTATATAAATAAGCTCCATTTACCATTTACTTTGTTTTACTACTTTTTGGGGGTTGAGATGGTGTAACACAGGAAAATTTCCAGAGCAAAATTTACTCAATTTGAATAAAACTTTACTCTGAAAAATACATTTGGTCCCAGAGTAAAATTTACTCTCATGGAAGAGTTGAATTTACAGAGTAAAATCTACTCTTATTTATTGCAAAAATTTTAATCAATGCCAAGATAATTTACTCAAAGTTGTTTAAAATAAAAAAATACTCTACCGTATTTTTACTCAAAGTTGTTTAAAATTAAAAATACTCTACCGTATTTTTACTCAAAGTTGTTTAAAATTAAATATACTCTACCGTATTTTTACTCTAAGTGGAATATAATTTATTCTACATAGAATTGCATTTTATTCTAAGTAGAGATAACTTTTACTCTGACTGAAAATAATTTTTACACAACATAGAATTAAATTTTATTCCATATAGTGTTAAACTGTGCTCTTAATAGCAAAAATTTTTACTCCTAATGTAATTAAATTTTATTCCATATAGTGTTAAACTGTGCTATATATAATTTTATAAATAGTATAAAATTTTACTCCTAATTTAATTAAATTTTATTCCATATAGTGTTAAACTGTGCTATATATAATTTTATAAATAGTATAAAATTTTACTCCTAATTTAATTGAATTTTATTCCATATAGTGCAGTTAAAAATTATATTTAATTCTAAAATAGAACCAAATTTCACTTTAGGTAGGCCAGCCGACTTTGGACCAGAAAGTCACGGTTCGACTTCCCTGTCACCTGTCCATACTTTATGCCCACTCCTCATAGACACATACATCACCCCATTCCACAGGACTTTAAGTTCTTTTTTGCAACTACTTTCCTCATTGCCCATTCATTTCAATTCAGTTCATTTATACAGCGCCAAATCACAACAAAGTTGTCTCAGGACACTTTGCAGGAGCATTCACATACCGGTACATAGAAAAGCCAATTACAGTAGTACATTTCTCTATCTATGGAATTTGCATACTGTATAGCTAATGCATATTGCACTTGCTTCCATTTATGTATTTTTATTTTGCATTTATTTTTATGTATGCTTTATATGTCTTTTTTAATTGCTCCCCTGGGGATAAATCAAGCTTTTTAAAACTAAACTGAATTGAATTGCCATATCCACATGTTGTGGTGTCCTTGAGCAAGATACCTAATCCCAAATTGCTCCCCGGGCACTTTACATAGCTGCCCACTGCTCCACCTGGGTGTATCTCAGGTGTGACAGGTTAAATGCATTGAACTAATTTCATCATTGTGTGTTCCCATACAATGCAACAACATATATAGCACTTATTTTTTCATTCATTCATTCAACCTTTATTTATACAGGCTAGCCTCGTTGAGTCACGGGGACTCATTTACAAGAGGGACCTGTCTCACTCACACCAAACAACCATCCACTCTCACACTCACACCTAGGGTCAATTTAGAGTCACCAATCAGCCTAACAAGCATGTTTTTTGGTCTGTGGGAGGAAACCGGAGTACCCGGAGGAAACCCACGCATGCACGGGGAGAACATGCAAACTCCACCCAGAAAGGCCCCGGACCGGGATTTGAACCGGCAACCTTCTCGCTGAGAGGCAGCAGCTCTACCAGTTGTGCCACCGTGCTGCCCGACTTATCCACTTATACACGGCTGACATTCATTCCGCTTCTTTCAAGTGCATACCTCCACCTCTTTAAGTTCTCTTCCACTTGTTCTCTAATCAATGAGACTAACCTGTAAAAATAAAGGTTGAATGAATGTTCTCGCCATAGATCACAATGTCATCTGCAAATATCAAAGTCCATGGGGATCAGCCAAATGAAAAACATCAACAAAAAAACAAAAGTAATAAAAGTTTGAAAAGAAAAAAACAAGAAAATAATAATAAAAGCCAAGATGGTATAGTGGTTAGGGCGTTTGACTTGGGACCCGAAGGACGCGGGTTCGCGCCCCGGCCACTACCCACCTTGGGGTGTGCACACCTAATTCTCCAGCTCCCCGAGCGCCCTCTGGCTGCTCACTGCACCACCTGGTAGGTGGTTGGGTTAAATGCAGAGACGAATTTCGTCTGTGTATGGGAAACATACGCAGATGACAGACAAACACATTATTATTATTATTATTATAAAAGAAAAACTAATAAAAAAATGTTCTTGGCAAACTGATGAAAAATGCATAATAAAACATGTCTATAACATCTTAAAACACTTAGTAATAAAATCTGGCCAAAAAAAAACAAGCAGAAATAATTTCAACACAGCACCCAAACAAACAAAAAATGATGCAAAAATTTGTATTTTAATTTAAAATATGAACTACTACTTTGAGATTTTCATTAATTTTCATTAATGAAAAGTGCATTATAAATTGAATTCATTATTATTATTATTACTACCGGTATATTGAAAATGTCATGAGAATACACAGTTCACAGAGCTGCCATTCCAAGTTATTACTGTGACACCATTTTTATTCTAATTATGAAGAAAACTTGTCTTTTATTTAGTTCAGCATCATTTTAAATGTCATCTAAAGATGGAAAATCAGTCTTAATTCAGAGTTTACGTATTAAAAACACTGGCAAAACCTTGCTAACCGCGGCACCTAAAGCTATTTTTAAAAAAGGCATTCCTGAAAAAATGCTTAGCTATTAAAACCTTAGTACTGTACAGCCCAAAATACAACAGGACAACTATATGTGTGTATTGCAATCATTTATTTAGTTTTGGTTCGACATTAGCGGCGTATCCCCACATTCTCTTTCCACCTCTAACTTGTGTTGTACGGGAGTTGTAGGTGGGACTTCATAGTAAGAGAGACGCCGCTAATGTCGAACCGGTTAACACCATAGACTTAATATGCCTGTGGTTAACACAAACTCCTTTTTTATTTTATTTATCAAATAAAAAACAAACGTAAAAAAAAGTTCACCCAGGTCAGGATCGAACCCGGGTCCCCCGGACAAAATTTGGATGCTAAAGCCGATGCGCTTCCAGTTGTGCTACCGAGGCATGTTGAAAATTTTCAGGTCCACTTTATATTTAAAGGAACCACCCCTCCTGAAATACTGGCTATGCATGCTACATCTATACTTATCACGTAATTACGTGATACGTATCACGTAATTACGTGATACATATCACGTTATTACTACATAAGCCCCCAAAAAATTTTTCAATAGGTGGCAGCACTACGCTTCCATACATCTTAGTTACTCGTTCCTACAATATAAATTTAGAAGGAATCTGATTGGGCAATGCCAGTTTGTTCTCCCAGTCTGTGTCTTCCTGCAGCCCCTTCTCTCTCCCTCAGTAGCCGTGTTTCCATCAAGGTTTCTAGCTGCGCAATTTGAAATAGCGCAGCAGAAAAGCTTAATGGAAACGGCAAATTGCGAGGTTACTTCCTGAATTACGCTAAAAAGTTTATACGCTCGCTTGAGGTGGTTTTTGGGATTTGAGATGCGCTAAACGACAAATGGAAACACATTTTCCGACTCATTTCTGACGTAGCGAAAATTCACGTCACGTGACGTTCAGCTGTTTCCGCTCCGGACAACATGTAACATCGCTAAAACTAGTTGGCATGACAGAATAAATACAACTCGCCCGATAGCAACACGTACCTGAAATATTCTCTCGATTTTGACGAGATGTGTGGCCGGGTTCTGTTTTCAACCGCTACTTCCTGTTTACTGTAGACATGCGCAGTGCTGACGTCTGACGTAATGACGCTGACGTCTGACGTAATGACGCTGTGCGCGGCTTGGTAGAAGCGCTTCAAGCCAGTAGATGGAAACACTTCTGATCTGCATTAATTTGTATTTACATATTTGCGAGGTAGCTCAAAATACGAAATGAAAATGGATGGAAACACAGCTACTGATACTCTCAATCACAAACCCAGCCCCTCTCCCACCGCTTGTGTGAAAACTGTGGTTCCTGCTGTGAACAAGCTAGATGCATACACAGATGTCAATCGTTACGACAGGTCTTTGTTGACTCACAGTAGAGCCATTGTAAAATCCTGATAGGTGTGAAAATGACAGTAGCTGCTAAAAAGGAGAGGTTTGGAGTTCTCCAGGACATTAACTGGTTATAGCAGCAAGGTGGTTTTCGGGCCACTAGTCTTCCCATTAAAGAACACAGAGACATATATCCAGTTTAGGGTGATTTATTTGTAATGTTTCTTCTGGTAAATCAAAAAGGCGTTCAATACAAGATCAACTGGACTTTATTTGTAACAGAAAATGTTTCGACTCCCATCCAGGAGGCTTTCTCAATTCCAGACTGAGAATCTTCACCAGCACACAAATAAGATTGAACAACAAGGCTCCATCCGTGTCAGGAGAGAAAAAAACTCTAACTGAGCTCTGCACTTTACACAGAGCGGTGCGTTCATAAGCGTTGGAACAGCCACGGTGCATTCAAGAACATATAGGAACTATTAAATTAAGAAAGAAACAAGCCATAACCACACAGAACATAGCTCAGTAAACAAGCCAACTACACAACAATGTGAGCTTTCTAACATCCATCCATCCATCCATCTTCTTCCGCTTATCCGGGGTCGGGTCGCGGGGGTAGCAGCCTAAGTAGGGAGGCCCAGACTTCCCTCTCCCCAGCCACTTGGAGCAGCTCCTCTGGGGGAATCCCAAGGCGTTCCCAGGCCAGCCGAGAAACATAGTCCCTCCAGCGCGTCCTGGGTCTTCCTCTGGGTCTCCTCCCGGTGGGACATGCCCGGAACACCTCACCAGGGAGGCGTCCAGGAGGCATCCTAACCAGATGCCCGAGCCACCTCAACTGGCTCCTCTCGATGTGGAGAAGCAGCGGCTCTACTCCGAGTCCCTCCCGGATGACTGAGCTTCTCACCCTATCTCTAAGGGAGAGTCCAGCCACCCTGCGGAGAAAACTCATTTCAGCCGCTTGTATCCGAGATCTTGTTCTTTCGGTCATAACCCAAAGCTCATGACCATAGATGAGGGTGGGAACGTAGATCGATCGGTAAATTGAGCTTTCTAACATATTTTTTAATAAACATTAATAAAGGTTGAATACTTCAATAGAATCAGACATTTTAAAGAACAATATTTCAATGTTCAGTTCAAACTTTCCAAGATTTTGTCATTGGATGTTGCACCCAGTAAATGTTTTGGAAATTCTAACCATTCACTTTTACTTAATACTCTTACATAAAGTACATTTTATATGAGAATTTACTTTTGATACTTAAGTACGTTAAATGTCAGCAAAGATTTTTACTCAAGTCATAATTTTAAAGCAGACTAAACCAAAGTAATTTTATGGTAAGAAACTTGTACTTTCACTGAAGTATCACGTTGAGGTACTTTATACAACACTGAAAATAACAATAATCCTGTCAAACTTACGTATTGAGATAAAGACGGATTTGGGAGTAGCTGAGAGTCATCTGCAGCAAATAATCTGAATTATTATTACATTAATTGAACTAAAACCTAAATTGCAAATTCTCACAAGCTCAGATCTAGAAGCAACTGTTAATCTGAACTTGCACTGTCATCCCGAAAAAAGAAAGAAAGACAAGAATTTTTTTTTTTCCATAGTTGGCACATAACATCTGCTCCTCCCAGATATACTGGCAGCGCATACTGTTCTTAGGTTCCACTGTCATTTTTGTTCGCTTTGCTTCCTTTCTTGTTCGGAACAAAGACTGTAAGACGAGGGTCATCTTTTCTGACAGCAAGGGCAGCCAGCCCTTCTGAGGTTGTCATACTCCACTGCCTTGGACGGTGCACCGCTTTGACCGGCTTCTTTCCAGAAGTGTGTGTTCCAGCGCGGTGCTGTACATCAGAGCGGAAGTTGATAAAACCCTAAAGGTTAAGCGCCGCCCATGCTTTGATTGCGAGCATGTGCTGGGGAGGCAATTGTCACAGCCCTGCCCTTTTAACACCACGCTGACCGCAGTTTAAACGTTCCACATTAGCAGATCTGAAATCCTTTGACAGGGTGGGTTACCCACTGAGCAAGGTGACGTCTATACGACGTCTTTTTCAGGTCATTTCTGGACGTCGAAATCAGGTCCCTGGAAGGTCGAAAACGTTACGCCAGATGACGTCTTTTCCCCGACGTCTTTTAGACGTCTTTTCCCGACGTCCAAAAGACGTCTATATTCCTGACGTCTAAAAGGCGTCTACATTAGACGTCTATATTCCTGACGTCTAAAAGGCGTCTACATTAGACGTCTATCTGACGTCAATAACTTACTGTATTTAGCTTATTCTAATTAGGCTATTATATTTAACTTATTTTAGTCACTTTACATGCTGCTTGTTCATGCTATGCATATAAAAAGTATAATGAATCTACTTTAAAATTGCGTTGAGGCAAACAAATCTAGGGAAATACTTTGACCATCCGCAGCTTTAAAATCCTACAAACAGTTGGATTAAGTTTTACAAATCACTCCATAAATTTTACCTTTATCCTGTTTATTTAACACAATTTAAAGGAACAGCATAACACATAAAATTGAGAATTCCACCTTTGGTAACTTAAAAAAAAAAGCTTTACATTACGGAACTTATCAACTGGTGGCAACACAAAATACACAAACAAATCTATAAAAGTACACAGCTCACTTGGGTCTGTACTTCACATATTTTTTTTTTTTTTAAATGCCTTCATTCTTTGGCCGTACTTAACATAAACAATAATAATTTTTTAACATGCCTTCATTTTTGGTCTGTACTTAACAATTTTTTTTTAACATGCCTTCATTTTTCTTTTTGATATAGCAGGCAGGAACAAGATAAATAAAAAAGCTGTATACAATTACAGTCCCCTCACCACAAAAATAATCTGTACAAAGTGTGCTGGTCATAATATTTTAAATAAGTTGTTTTATTTCAGGAATTCCATTCAAAAAGTGAAACATTCATTACACACAGACTGATATATTTCAAATGTTTATTTATTTTAATGTTGATTAAAACTGACAACCAATGACAACCCTAAATTCAGTATCTCAGAAAATTAGACTACTACTTGAGCTCAATAAAAATAAAGTATTTTTATAAATGTTGGCCAACTGAGATGTATGAACATGAAATGTACAATATGTACATCTTTCAATAGTTGGGGCTAAGGACCATGCTACCATGTTAATACTTTTCAGTTGGCCAACATCTATAAAAATCATTTTTTAATTGATCTCAAGTAATGTAATTTACTTATAATGAATTTGGAGTTTTCATTAGTTGTCAGTTATAATCATCAGCATTAAGATTATTTTTAAATATATCAGTCTGTGTGAATGAATAGGGAGTGGTGGCGCAGAGGTTAAGAAGGTGAGCTTGTGATCGGAAGATCGCCGGTTCAAGCCCCGGTACCGACAACAGCAAAAAGATGTGGGTGGGACAGGTGAAGCGGTCACACCTGTCTCTACCCTCATCTGCCCCACTCTGGGCCCTTGAGCAAGGCCCTTAACCCACACCATCTGCTCCCCCGGGAACCCTAGATAGCAGCTCTCTGCTCCACACAGAGAGCTGTGGTAGCCCGGTGGTCTGTGGTTGTGTCAGGAAGGGCATCCGGTCCGGCGTAAAAACAATTGCCAAGTCTTCATGCGACTAGTTCGCTGTGGTGACCCCTAACGAAGGGAGAAGCCGAAAGAAAAAAAAAAAAAAAGTCTGTGTGAATGAATATACAGTAATACTGTATAGAAGTTTTACTTTTTGAATGGAATTACTGAAATAAATAACTTTTTCACAATATTCTAATTTTATGCCCAGCACCTATTTGCATCTCCCCCCCAAAAATGTGTTCCTCAGTTCTGTGTGAGCCCGTATCCTCCACTTCTATGTGGCACGTTTTAAATGTCCTGTGTGACCCTATGTCCTCCACCTCTTTGGGGTGCATTAAATGTCCAGTGTCCATTTCTTTGTGGTGCATTAAATGTCCAGTGTCCACTTCTTCGTGGTGCATTAAATGTCCAGTGTGAAAGCCCCACCTCCACTTCTTTGTGGCACATTTTTTCATTCAACCTTTATTTATACAGGCTAGCCTCGTTGAGCCACAGGGACTCATTTACAAGAGGGACCTGTCTCACTCACACCCAAGGTCATAGAGTCACCATCAGTCTAACATGCATGTTTTTGGACTGTTGGAGGAAACTGGAGCACCCGGAGAAAACCCATGCATGCACGGAGAGAACATGCAAACTCTACCCAGAAAGGCCCCCGGACCGGGATTTGAACCGGGGACCTGCTCGCTGAGAGGCAGCAGCTCTACCAGTTGTGTTAATTGTCCAGTGTGAGCCCATGTCCTCCTTTGCATGTTTTAAATGCTCTGCAGCATGAGTCCTTATAAAATCCTGTTGCTGCAGAATCTCCATTCATGATTCCATCTGCATTTGCAAAAAAACAAACAAAAACAAAAAGTAATTAGCAATATGCAAAGGCAATCTGGAAAATGCAGTGTCTTGCTGGGATCTCCCTGATTAATAAATAAATAAATAAAAACATCCATCCCAGCAAATGTCAGAGTCAGAAAGTCTTTATTGTCATTTGCACCGCATGTGGTACATGTGATGAAAACGAGATTATGTACACGGGGTCCCAGTTACATCCAACAACAAATGCAAGAGAAAAACAGTAATAACATCTAGAATTAACTACGAAAAACATCAACTAGTAATACACTAAGCCTAATATAGTGGGAATAAACTGCAGCACGAACATGAGTCTGTATGAGCAGATGGTCACAGGTGAACACAGATGAACACAGCAACAAGAAAACAGATCAGCATCAGTATGATGTGACATTTTGCAGTGTTTATTTTTTATTTTATTTTTATTTATTCATGAGTCTAACAGCCTCAGGGTAGAAGCTGTTCCTCAGTCTAGTGGTTCTACACTTGATGCTCCTCAACCTCCGTCCTGAGGGGAGTGGGGCAAAGAGTGAGTGTGCTGGATGAGTGAGGTCTTTCATGATGCAGGTGGCTCTTTTCCTGCATCTGGAGGTGTAAATGTCTGTGATGGTGGGGAGACTGACTCCAACAGACTTCTGTGCAGCCTTCACCACTCTCTGCAGAGCTTTCCTCTCTTCAACTGTGCAGCCTCCATGCCACACGTTGATGCTGGAGCACAGGATGCTCTCCACTGCACACCTGTAGAACGAGGTGAGAACTGAGCTGCTCAGACCAGCACGTCTCAGTCGTCTGAGGAAGTAGAGTCTCTGATGACCTTTCTTGATCAGGCTGGTGGTGTTGTTGCTCCAGCTGAGATTATCATTCAAGTGTACACCCAAGTATTTGTAGCTGGAGACCACTTCCACTGCAGACCCACCTATTTTCAGTGGGGCGTGGGTGTGTTTGTTCCTTCTGAAGTCCACAATCATCTCATCATTAGTATAAAAAAAAAAAAAAAATTAAGTATGATATAGTTTGTGTATTAGTTAGAAAAAGAATTATTCATTTTGCTATTGTGTATTAGTTAGAAAAAGAATTATTCATTTTGTGATGTAGTTTGTGTATCAGTTAGAAAAATTAAGTAGAATTATTCATTTTGTGATCTAGTTTATGTATTACAGTTAGAAAAATAAGTAGAATTATTCATTCTGTGATGTTACTTGAAGGTTATCATTGGTTGAACAAACTGTGAAATAAGGGGCAGATATAATAAGATTTCATCTTCTTTCTGCTCCCTTCATTTTATCCAACTTGTATTCTTGTATCTGATGAAACTGTCTTGTATTGTTCTTTTAAAATGAATGAATAAACATCAATCAATCAATCATCTCCTTCGTCGTCTTCACATTCATGTGAAGATTATTCTCTTTGCACCAGCTCTCCAGATGTTCCACCTCCTGTCTGTAGCTGGACTCATCATTGTTTGTGATGCATCCCACCACCGCTGTATCATCTGCAAACTTAACAATATGACAGCCTGGAAGTGTGGCTGTACAATCATATGTTGATAGGTGGCTTTGAATTTTTGTTTTTGCCAATCACTTATAACACTAGTTAACACACTAACACACATTATTATTTATTAACCTTTATTTAAGCAGGCAAATCCCATAGAGATCACAGATCTCTTTTTCAAGGGAGGCCTGGACCTGAAGGCCGAACATGCATGTTTTGGATCTGTTGGAGGAAACCGGAGTACTCTGATAAAACCCACGCAAGCACGAGAAGAACATGCAAACACCACACAGAAACACTCCAGGTCCAACCGGGGATAGAACCCAGGACCTTGATGTGAGACAACAGTGCTAACCACTGAGACATCGTGCTGCCAAATTTGAGCACATCAGTTAAAAAATTGCTGCAAAACGCACTCGAGTTGCCAAACATTTTCATATCTATGGGGTGCCATTAGCAAAGTTACAAAAATCAACAACAATATTTTAGTTTAGAGAAAACAAAATTTTCCAGTCATATTTCAACCATGTTATTAATACACGTCGTTCTAAATTAAATATTTAATTTGATAGCTAAATACTTAGTTTACAAAACTAAATACTGAACTTGCAAGTAAAATATTTAGTTCAGATGGTTAGTGGGTGGGTGAGCGTGTGTTGATACATACCTATCAAGAAATTTGTAGACAAAGTCCTTGGTGTGCTTCCTCCAATTCTGGAAATCTGCAGAACCTGTTGGAATAAATCCATGATATAGTTCACTGACACTTCCAAGTGTTTGGTTGTACAGTACTGCGTTATGCTCGGCTTTCCTCCAGACTTGTAAAACCTACCAGGGTAGCAAATTTGGAGTCACGAGGTGCTCCTCTCTCACAAAATCCTCCATGGTCTCTATCCTCTTTGGAACAGCTGAAAAGGTGGGATGTACACGGTGTAGGCGATCGCCGAGGTCAAAGAAGTTGAATACGCTGAAACACTGGGGGGGGGAAATAAAACAAAAACACACATTTCTTGATTATAATCTCTCCAACAGCAAGGTGGCTGTGGTTGATCATTTTTTTCCAAGTGTCTCACTGCTAACTGTTCAATACTTACCATCCTGAGGCAATGGGAATGCCCATCTTCCAATTTCTGATCTGGAAGTGGCATCGGTTTTCCATGAAAAAAATAAAATAAAATAAAAATTATTTTGCAAGGCCTGATAAAATAAACAATGGTTTAAAGTGTAATGTATACCGGTACTCACTGGGCGTTGACAGGTCCTTGGGTTGAGGCGCTGCACTTGCTGAGGACAAAAACAAAAGATTATTCAGCAATGCAAAATAATTAAGATGAAGCAAAAAGGTGCATTAGCTGTGACATGTCCTAGGACCAACGCTCCACAAATTATATATATACCCGGTATATATATAAAAAGTAGGCCACACAAAAGTCTTTGCTCAGAGGCCTGCATGCACGCGCACAGACTGGGGAGATTTTTTTTATTTTTTATTCGTCCATTCAGTAACTGATTACATGTATTGATGAAAAACATTTCCTTTTCACCTTCCAGCCTTGTTGATGATCATTTCAGTTCCCACATGGTCGAATTTGCCCCAGAGGTCCTTGTCATGTAGGACAACTTTGATGTCTTCCACCCCCTGTACAACAAACAGTTTGTGATTTGATTCACAGTCTTTACTTTACATTCTGAAGGGGAAGTTGGATGTGGTGAAAAGTCAAATAAATGATTATTTACACACTTGAGCTGCTACCTGCTGGCTGGACGCCTTCAGAGGACTGTCCTTGGTGGACTATTTTGGGGGGTCCGCGACTCCGCGCACTCCGAGTCCGAGCGCTCTGCAAGGTTGAGGACTGTCCTTGGTGGACTATTTTGGGGGGTCCGCGACTCCGCGCACTCCGAGTCCGAGCGCTCTGCAAGGTTGAACTGGTCCCCTCCGTTTGCCATGTCCTAAAAGACACGCACACAGGTTCCACACATGTTTGGAGTTTAACTGGTGCAATATAATTAGTGGGTTTCATCACAATGAGACATTTTGACACCAAACATTAAAGATTTGGGACAGTGGTCGTTTGTCCTCATCAAACTAACTCATAAACATGATTCATTTTGATAAGACCGCGCGCGCCACGTTCGGTCACATAACCTGATCAAGCTTAATCTGAAATGAGATTACACGAGATTATAAATAAACTACCTTCAGAAAAAGAGGATCATGAGGATCCTGAACAGTTGACAACAATGTGTGTTTGTCATGTGAATGCTCCATCAGGGATCGTGTCTTGAAAGTGCACGCTTTGTTTCTCAGGGGAGGATGGGGTCACAAAACATACCTAGGACACCAAATTCCAAGTCCAGATTAACACCACACACCTGACAGAAAGAAAAAAAAAAAACAGTTGTTTATAAACACAACTGGAGCGACATGTTCACAGAGATATTAGTCAGAATGTAGTTTAGACTTATCTCATTTTGCCTAGTCAAAGTAAAATTAGAGATAGGAGACATTTTAAAGCTTTTTTATTTCACATTTACTCATTCATTTGCAACTGAAAAGCTTTGGTCTGAATTCAGGTCATCTGGACAGTTTTTTTTCTATTTTTTAATGCTGAAACGTTTCACCTTCCAGCCGGCTTCATCAGTCTAAAACAAGCAGGTTGAATGAATGAATAATGGGGACGCATGCAGGCCTCGCAAGGCTGCAGGCCTCGATAGTCTCAAAGCAAAACAAAGAAACAAAAACAAAACAAAAAAAACTCGTAGCATACGGCTTACTTGCATAGAATAACTTATTTTCTAAACTGTACTGTTCGATTTTCCTTTACATCGTCTGCCGCAGACGTAGATACAAGTTAGCTTACGTTAGCTCGTTAGCTCCAAAGTTAGCTCCATCGTTAGCTATGTACGTGAAACCACAGAATTCAAGAGAGCAAAGCTACAAAACAGAACCAATTACCTTCAACTTCTGAATGGATTGCAGCAAGTTTAGGGCAGGAGTTCCGTGACAAATTAACTGAACACAGTTGAGCTCGAAAGATCACAGGCAGCACAGACAGAAAATAAACAACAACGGTTAGGATTCAAGCCAGCAGCGCGGTTCAACAAGAGAGGCGTTGACTGGTTGGAACAGATCACGTGCTGCCTCCACCAATCCAATCATAACGCTCGAGTTCCGAAGTTCTTCTTCTTGTTTTTTAATGGAAGAAAGCAAAAAACACAAGTACTGCCACCTACTGAAATGAATGTGTGACCGCGACGTCGTGGAATAAATGAGGTTTCTTGTAAATGAGTCGAGTCTAACCTGCCTAAATAAAGGTTGAATGAATGAATAATAACAACAACAACAACAACAACAACAACAACAACAATTATATTCTTCAAATAAATAATATACAGGTATAAGGGGCAGATATAATAAGATTTATTCTGAGGAAGTCTTTCGGACGAAAGACGAAACGTTTCTACAATTTTTTGCTTTGTTTTGTTTTTTTTGTTTTTTGAATGTCCAGAGGACCAGACTTAGCTTTTTTAGATTTTTCTACCTGGATTATTGAGCATGCATCAGGGTAAGATTTATTCTTCTTTCTGCCACCTTTCATTTTTTTACATTTTGTACACTATCATTATGAGATTGCCTTGTATTGTTTCTTTTGTAAAAAAATGAACAAATTTAATAAACATAAACATAAACATAAATAATATACAGTATATATAATTTGTAAAAAAGAAAAAAAGAATTGAGGAAATGCATTAAAATGTTATTAAAAAACAACATTCTTCATAAATCAATTGTCTAACTGCAAATTTATATCCTAAAAGTTTAACTCTGTGAACATGGTCCAGATAACGTCCAAAACTGACGTTCATACGACGTACAAATGCGGTCATGGTTAGACGTCAAAAATAGACCTTGTTTGCACGTCGGGGCGACGTCTAGAATTGGACTCTCAAATGACGGACAAGTCTAATTTGTAAAAAAAATAAAAAAGAATTGAGGAAATGCATTAAAATGATATTAAAAAACAACATTCTTAATAAATCAATTGTCTAACTGCACTTTTATAGTCCTAAAAGTTTAACTCTGTGAACATGGTCCAGATCATCTCCAAAACTGACGTTCATATGACGTACAAATGCGGTCATATTTAGACGTCAAAAAAAGACCTTGTTTGCACGTCGGGGCGACGTCTAGAATTGGTCTTCGACCAACGGGCTCTATATAGACGTCACCTCGACGTCCCCTGGACGTCTACTGTTTAGTGGGTTGTTCTTAAAAATGGGCACCTTCTTCTCCATTCTCCAGGCATTTTCTCACCTTCAAATATTCAATTAAATATTTGAGTCAAAAACCTCACTGCCATCTCTCCAAGACATTTCCAAACCTCCACTGGTATGTCATCAGGTCCTACTGCCCTCCCTTTCTTCATTCTTTTCAGAGCTTTCCGGACTTCACCCTCACTACCGTATTCGCCGTTGTAAAATACGCTCCGGTGTTTAATACGCTTTGTCCAATTATTAACAATAAAAAGAAAAAAACGTAAACAATACGCTTCGGTGTTTAATACGCGTCATCACCACGCGACGCGTCAGCGCCTCATTTGCCCTAATCAAGATGGCGGCGACAGAAGCAAGCGAGTACGAAGATCTTCACAAGGAAACACGGTAAAACAATTATTTCTTTGCGAGAAAAAATATATTTCTTAGCTGACTTTATAGCAGACGTGCTCCTGAGCTTAACAAAATGTTCAAATCAGCTGGATTTAAAAAAAAAAAGTTCGCCGAATTTTAGGCAGGCGGTTCGGACCGGACGCTTTGTTTCTTTAAATTTAGCTAAATAAACGCTTAAAAAATATATTTCTTAGCTGACTTTATAGAAGACGTGCTCCTGAGCTTAACGAAATGTTCAAATCAGCTGGATTAAAAAAAAAAGTTCCGAATTTTAGGCAGGCGGCTCGGACCGGACGCTTTGTTTCTTTAAATTTAGCTAAATAAACGCTTAAAAAATATATTTCTTACCTGACTATAGCAGACGGGCTCCTGAGCTGAACCAAATGTGAAATCAGCTGGATTTAAAAATCCGCGGTGTGGTTTATGAGTGGTATCTTGCAAACAAAAACAGCGAACCTCACAGCTAAGCTAAATGCAGCTACCGGTACACCCAGAGCAAGGGGCGGGCAGCGACAGAGTCAGTCCGACCAGAGGAGGCTGTTTTCGGACACATGAGCTAGAAACGTCTGGAAGTGGCCCTCCTCTTCCTCTTCGCTCTCTGAGTCCTCTGCTGGCTGCTGCCCACAGCGCCCGTATAGCGGCCGAAACTGGTACTGCACCATTTTTGCCAAAAATGAAAAACGAAGAATCAGAGCGAAAAATGGGTCTAAAAATATGGGAAAAAATCCATAAATAATACTCTTCGGTGTTTAATACGCAGGACATTCAAATGAGCAAATACAGCGTATTATACACCGGTTTTTACGGTAATCTTTCCCACTTCCTGGTCCACAGTTTCTATGACCTCCACTCTTCTTTCTCTTTCATTATCTTCATTCATTAGCTCCTCAAAGTAATCCTTCCATCTTCCCATCACACTGTCCTCACTCGTTAGAACATTACCATTCCCATCTTTAATGAGCCTAACCTGCTGCACATCCTTTCCAGCCTTATCCTTCTGTCTTGCCAATCGGTACAATTAAATTTAAAATTGTATTATTCACTTTTAAAGCTCTCAGTGGTCTTGCCCCACTATATTTGACTGATCTTGTAGCTGTCCGTGAATATAGGAGAACACGGAGATCATATAATACATTTCTCCTGTCTGTCCCAAAGACCAAATACAAACGAAGTGGTGACCGGGCCTTTTCTGTTGTTGCACCCAGACTCTGGAATCAGCTACCTCAGGACTTGCGCTCCATCACTGATATGGAGTTTTTTTAATCTAATCTTAAAACATTTTTATTCAGGCAGGCTTTTAATACCTAGTAGTTCTTTGTCATTCTTGTTATGTTTTAATTGCTGTTAATTTTTAACTGGCTGTTTTCTAAAATTTTAATTGATTGTTTTTTTCTTCTGTATTGTTCTGGCTGCTGAAAAGGGTTCTATAAATAAATAAGTTTGATTGATTAGAACCAATTAATGCATTCAAACTTTCTATTGTTGGAAACCACCTCAGAAATGAGCCTCAGCTCTGTACTTACATCAGAAATTGGCCCAGATTTGTATCCAATCACACTAGACCCTGGCATGGAATTTTAAATTAAATATTGTTATTTAATTTTTTGTAAGAATCAGTTTCAAATTTCAGCAAACTCAAAAGTGAAGGTGCGTCATGACGGTTCAAACAGGATTAAACTCTCCTTGAGATATGAGGTGCTTTGATTTGAAGGATGATATTTCCCCTTCAGGTCTGTCAGAAAGTTGATGGAAGAAAGGATCTGTTGAAAATCAGCAGCTGTTTTTAATAAAACACCTGTAAAAAGAGTTCAAATGAACATAAAAATGATCAAAGTGATTCTGTGATTCAACCACTAAGACATCTCCAGTAGAATGGCCACAGTAGAAAATAATAGTAAAACTCAGGGTTTCAATTCTCAGAGCCAATAAAGGTAGTCCTCGACTTACGACGGAGTTCCGTTCCTACGCTCTGTCGTAAAGCGAATTTCGACGTAACTCGAAACATACGTCCAAACTGCACCTTATACGTACAGTACTGTATTTTACCAAGCACTTAGCCTATCCTAACACAGTACCCTACAAAATTATCAAAACGCACACACATTTCAGAGCCATAAAGAAGTGAAAAAATAGTTAATTTCCTACTCTGGACTGCTGGTGAAGCCATTTC
>JBBPBX010021361.1:0-17317 GCA_038048925.1 Garcialebias charrua
GAAAAAAATCCATATATAGGTCGCACCTGAATATAGGTCGCACCTACGTCAAAATGTGGACCGTGTTTAGCTCTGCTGCAAATGTCTGCCACAGGAGCGCACAGCAAGGCTTTTAAGAAGATTAACACTTAAAAACAATTATTTGTTTGATAAAAATTATAGCAAATATGTGTCTGAGCTGAACTTTTCTTTAATAAATGAATAATTTTAGCAGGATAAACACCTAAAAATATATATTTGTTAGCTGACATTATTGTAAGAGTGTGTCTCAGTTTATTTTTTGTTAATAAATGATTACAAATCGGCTTATTTTATAAAAAGCCCTATATAGGTTGCACCTGAATATAGGTTGCAGGCCGTGAAAAAATGATAAAAAGATGCAACCTATAGTCCGGAAAATACGGCAAATAGGATTTAATCAGACGTGGCTCTATATCTGATCCCCTATCTGTATGTTGATCTTAAACATGTGATGCTGTAGTGGTAAAAAAGAGAGATAGCAGAAATAGCTGGATACAAATTTCTCTCTCCTTTTTACTCCTCTTAATGAAACTTTGCTGGGTTTTTAGGCCATTTCACGGTGGGAACCATGAAATAATAGAAACAAGTCCCTACTTTCTTAACGCTCTCTTGACGCCACTTCTTCACTCATGAGCAAACATGTTCAAATTCATTCAGTTTCCCCCTCATTCTCTCAAATGGCACTATAATGGTGCAGAAAGATCAAATGGAGAGAGAAGATAATAACTCAGCGGGAGCCGGTGCTCATCACAGAAATGCTGAAATACAGACTCAGACAGATTTGCTTTTTGCAGACCTGACTGCAGCCAGTTGAGAATGAATGTATGAAATAAAGTGGATATCATGAATAGCAGGGTCTGGACTAAAGCCTGGCTGGGAGATTTGATTTGGGCTCTGGCCTTACACAGAGTAAAACGTGATTGCTTTTGATTGGGTCCGAGGGATCTAACAGAAAACTGATTGACACTGAACTTAAAACCCAGTTCTGCCTGTTTTTGGGCAATAAAGACGTGATATCCTGGTACTCCTCTTGAAACCACAAAACACAAAACAGGAGCAACAGCTCATATCATATTGACAATATTGTTGGTTCATTTGCTTAAAAAATAGGAGTATCAAATAGGAGTATCATTTTTTTTTATTTAATTTTGTCTTTGGAATGCTCTAATTAGATCAGGAAGCTGAAAAGTAATACTGTATTGTGTTCTAAGATAGATGAAACAATATATACAATGCTGTTTTGGTGAAAGTTGTTGAACGTAAAGGGAAAAAAAAGGACTACCGGTAAATCAGAGTGAGGGTTAGGAGAGGCTTTTATAGAGGAGAAAACCTGGAATGACAGGTTCATCACAAGACAAAGGGGATGCATCTCTGTAAGTTTTGTCTCAGCTAAAACTGTTGAAAACTTTTGAGACATGGGATCTTTTTCCCCCTCCATTGGACCTATGTAATTGCTGCCATTTTGAATTTAGTCAGTGGGCACAGAGTGGGCAGGAGATGCTCACTCTGATCTGCCTCACCCTCAGTATGGGAGACTGCTTAAAGGCTCAGAATGAGATCCAGAGAGACAGTACAGAGTCATGGCACAGCTCTCCTTTAGAACACTCCTGGCTCCATTGACTTCCATTACATCCTGGTGTGACCAAAGACTGACTCGTGAGAGTAAAAGAACTCACTTAGCACTCCTATTTGGCTTCTGTCCACTTGTGAGTGAAGTAGCATGACTTTTTCTTGAATACTGTGTTAGTATTACCAAGGTTTGACCAAAGTCTAGGATGTATCATTTTTGATGAACGGATAAAAACACAAAATACACTTGAAAATACGACAGGATAGATTAGTTTATGCTCGATGATGAAACTCTCTAACAATGTGTGAATATTCAAAGACTTGAGAACATAACTTAAAATTGCTAACATAACCTGGACCATCTATGTTTGAATAAATGATGCAAGTGGTTTATAACAAACGGTCACATTCAAAATACACCATTTACTGTAACTCCCCCAGCACAGGATGATAACTCTACAATAACATAATAAAAAATCTGCCCTAACTTGGATTGTCTTTATAGAGTCTTGATGCAAATATTAAGAATGCAGTAGGTTCCTCATTAGGAGTGATAGAGTGTATTAAGTTCACAATTACTGTATTTTGACAATGCACACAACGTCCTCATGAAGATTGTGGTTAACTATTGCGATGGTAGCATAAAAGGATGTTGGTTTGCCCACATCAGCCTCATGTCTACTTTGTGTCGATGATCAGGACAAAATATGGACATGGAACAGGTCATTTGGAAGACATTTAGGGGACATAAAATATAGTAGGGGAAATCTACAATGGTGATTGAAATTTTTTGAAGCCTTTATAGTTTTATGTATATTTGCTTAAAAAGATGACCTAAAACATAATCAGATTTTCACACAAGTCCAAAAAATAGATAAGGAGAACCCAGTTAAACAAATGAGACAAAAATATATATTTGGTCATTAATTTATTGAGGAAAATGATCCAATATTACACATTTGTTAGTGGAAAAAGTATGTGAACCTATAGGATTAGTAGTTAATTTGAAAGTGAACTTAGATTCAGGTGTTTCCAATTAATGAGATGATGATCAGGTGTAAGTGGACATCCTGTTTGATTTAAAGAACAGGGACCTATCAAAGTCTGATCTTCACAACATGTTTGTGGAAGTGTATCATGGCAGGAGAAAAGGAGATTTCTGAGGACTTAAGGAGTAAAAAGTTGTTGATGCTCATCAGGCTGGAAAAGGTTAAAAACCATCTCTAAAGAATTTGGACTCTATCAATCCATGGTCAGACAGACTGCGTACAAATGGAGGAAATTCAAGACCACTGTTACCCTCCCAAGGAGTGGTCAACCAACAAAGATTACTCCAAGTTGGTGAGATCACAAAGGACCCCAGGGTAACTTCTAAGCAACTGAAGACCTCTCTAACATTGGCTAATGTTCATGTTCAAGACTCCACCATCAGAACACTGAAGAACAACACAGGTGTGCATGGCAGGGTTACAAGGAGAAAGCCACTTCTCTATTAAAAGAGCATTGCTGATCGTCTGCAGTTTGCCTAAGATCAAGTGGACAAGGCAAAAGGCTATAGGAAAAATGTTTTGTGGATGGATAAGACCAAGTCAAACTTGGAATGGCAAAGTCAAAATCCTGACCTTAATCCAATCCAAATGTTGTGGAAGGACCTGAAGCAAGCAGCTAATGTGAGGAAACTCACCAACATCCCCAAGTTGAAGCTGCTTTGTATGGAAGAATGGGCTAAAATTTGCAGGGTTTCTGGGGTCTTGTCATACATGTTGTGTTTTTCCCCATGTTTGCCTGTCACCCCTCAGCATTTCTCCTCCTGTGTTCCAGCACTGTCGCACCTGTGTCTGATCCTAATCACCGCAGGTGCCTTTCATTTCACCTTGTTAGTGTCTGTATGTATTCAGCCCCTTGATATCTTGTTAGTGTCTTTGGACTGTCCGTGTCCTAATGTTTCATGCTCTGTACCCCTGTGTGACCTCCTAAATGTAAGTTTGCTGCCCTGACAGCTTTTTGTCTTGTTTATGTAGAAAATAAACTTATTACTTATTTTAACAGAGTCTTTCAGCGTCTTCCTGCACGTGGGATCCAACACTCAGATGCAGATCATGTCAAAATTCCTCCAGGCCGGTGTGCAGGATTGATCAGTTACTGGAAATGCTTAGGTGCAGCTATTGCTGCACTGGGTGGTGGTGGTTGAGGGGGTTGGGGTCACACAGGATATTGAAAGCACTGATTTACATACTTTTGTCGCTCACAAATATGTAATATTGGATAATTTTCCTCAATAAAAACATGACCGGCAATGCAAACCAAGCTCTCGCACCACTTATGGACAGAATTTCTCGGTGCAGCCAGGGGGCGGAGGGAATCCTTTTGGGAAGTCTCAGGTTCCCTTATCAGTCAGTCCACTCAGTGCAACATATGACTATGGGAATTGCGCCCCCATGTGGTTACCTGAAGTAATACAATCACGCCTTTAAGGCAGGTGGGCGTCAGCGTCACCACAGAGGCCCCGCCCTTGGTATAAAGACACGTACGCCCATCCTACTTTCTCTTTTTTTGCCCTTCACCTCGCTTAAACCTGAACTTTGTGGGACTTCTCTGTAGCTACATCGCTCTATCTGAGGTGAGCTTGCTCCCTATTCTGAGCGCACAGGGAAAATTCCTGCATGTGGCTGGGCTAGCGAAAGCTAGTCCAGCGTCTTTTATTTAACCTCAAGGTTTTTTTCTTCTCTCTTCGCAGACTTTGCTCGACGGCGCTAACTGCGTCACACCGCTACACTGCTAACGAGTAGCAGGCTAGCCAGCGAAAGCAACGTGACGAAGGAGACGTCTTCGGACGACATTAGCAGCTACAAGCTCAACCTTCTCAGCCATGGCGCCTGAGAAAGGGAAGCGTAAAGCAAAGAATGTTAAAAAGACCAGCACGCCAGCGAGCCCCAGCTCCCGAGCCTGCCCCAGCGGCTGCGGCTACTCCCTCTCGGCGACGGGCACCCACGAGGCCTGTCCCATCTGCCTGGGGATGTTGCACGCTAAGACAGCGCTGGAATCCCCCGACTCCTGTCCACATTGCAGCCATATGCTAGAAGCTATGAGGAAGCGTTGCGTGGACATCGTGGCCAAGGCCATGGGCGGCACCGCGCCAACACGGGACCCGGACCTCACAGAGGTGCTCACTCCGACACCGGAGCTCAAGCACATTGATCTGGAGGACAGTGGACAGGTTGAATAGGGGGACAGTATGGACATGGCGGTACCGGTCAGGGACTCGGCGGCTGAGTTTGACACACAAGGCCTGATGCACGCAGACGAACTGTCGCTAACGGCCTCGGGGGAGATTTCAGATGTAGAAGCCGACAACGAGGAAGAAGGGGAAGATGAAGAGTTTCCCCAGAACCCGACGGTAGCTCTGCCAGATACAGACTGTTCCATCCCCGCCTTGTTCGACTTGTGTCGCAGAGTGGCGGGCGCGTTGCAGATCGCCTGGCCAGAACCCCCACCTCACCAACAGGTTACGATGTTGGCGGGCACCTACTTCTACGTAAGCAGCAGTCAGCCACGAGGCATCGGATGCCAATTTTTCCAGATATCCTCACGGAGCTGACTCGCACCTGGGCTGAACCCAGGGCTCCCATGCTTCTGCCGCTCTCACAGTTCTTCAACATCACCGGAATGGAGGCAGCAGGAATCGCCAGCATCCCGCAGATGGAGGACACGCTGGTGGCTCACTTGGCCCCCAGGACGTCGGGTGCGAAACCAACTCTGCCGAGCAAAGCCTGCCACGCTTTGGCTACACAGCTAGACAAATGCTACAGAGCTCAGGGCCTTGCGGCCCATGTGTTAAACACCTCGGCCTTGATGCAGGTGTACCTGGCAGAGAAGCTCCAGGAGCTCCAGGTGACCACAAGCAAAAAGGTGACAACTGACATCCTGGAGGAAGCCTGCAGGGCGACTGACTTTGTGCTCCGCATGTTAGGGACCGTGACCATAGCTCAAGGGAGATGCATGGCTGAAGTGGTCATCGCTCAGCGCCTGTGGCTCACTCTGACAGAATTGCCAGAAGGCCAACGTTACCCCTTTCTTCACCACCCGATAGAGCCCATGGGACTCTTCGGGGGGGGGGCTCTGGGACGCATACAGAGCAGACTGGAGCAACGAAGGAAGCAGGCTGAAGCGCTACATGAGGGGATGCCGAGAAAGGCTTCCCCCCCCCACAGAGACACCAGCGGGAGCAGACCCGCGCAGCCTCGACACCGCTCAGCCACACACAGTGCTCCCCCGCAAAAAAGACCAGATCACGACGGGGAGCAGCGGCAGAGAATTGTAGCAGGTCCATCTCAGGCCGGTCAGTCCTCGAGCAGGAACAGGTTTGTTCCTTGCCAAGCGGCTCCGCCGAGGACTTCCTCAGTGGACCGGGATGGGAGGCAGAAGAGGCCTGATGAAGCTGGCCCGCTCCACAGTTTTGCAGGTTCGTCCGCCCACGGGGTACGGGAACCAAGACATTTAAACCCAGACTTTGTTTGTAAAAGACTACGAAAAGCTGGTGACATTCATGTGTGCTCAAAACAAAATGTTTCTGACATGTGTGTAATAAAGACAAGTTTCTGTGCATCTAAACACAAAAATAAAGTACCAGAAGCACAAACTGCCCTGATTCTTGACAAAAAAAAAAAAAACTGGGACAACAACAACCCTTTTTTTATGAACAGCCACGATAAAGGGAGAGGGCAAGCACCCATCCTCCCTCGTGCAGCACAGGGTGTCAGATCAGACAATGAACCATAGTGGGACGTCTGGGGTCTGGAGCAGACAGACTTCACGGCGTCCACGTGCGGGCAGGTCAGTTTGCTCAGGACCGAGCAAGGGGGTCAGACTCTTCCCCGACCGCACCCACGAAGTCAGACTCTCCCCGCCCGCACCCACGAAGTGCAGGCAGCCCACAATAAACATGTCTCTGAGGCTCTCAGCTCATGTGCAGGCCTGGGGGGCGTGTCTACCAAACACGTGGGTCATGTCAACAGTGTGTCACGGGCTCTGCCTGCAGTTCCGCAGGCAGCCGCCTCCGTTCACAGGGGTGCTAAAGTCAGATATAAACCCAGAACATGCACACGTCTTGAGGGAAGAAGGTAAGAAATAACAGCAATAATGTGGAAAAGTGTGATCCATGTTGTTCCAAAACAAGAAATAAAAACCGGCCACTACAGCAAATACTTCCTCATGCCCAAACGAGAAAGAACATCGAGACTGATTCTAGATCTCAGGGCTTTGAACAAGAGAATAACATCTTACAGGTTCAAAATGCTCACGCTGAGACAAGTACTACAGTCTGTGAGACAGGGAGACCACACGTGCACAGTGGATCTCAAAGACGCCTACTTCCACGTAGGCATTTGGAAGAGACACAGAAAATATCTAAGCTTTGCATTCGAAGGGAAAGCCTACGTATACAAAGCTTTACCTTTCGGATTAAAAACTGCTCCACGCTCTTTCACAAAGTGCCTGGACGCGGCTTTGACCCCCCTCAGGGGTCAGGTGGTCCGAATTTTGAATTATTTGGACGACCTTCTGATTCTCGCCAGCAGCAGAAAGCAAGCCCAGCTGCACACACACATGGTGATGACGCACTTGGAAGCTCTGGGCTTCGTTATAAATCTGCAGAAAAGCGATCTGACTCCATCTCAGATTACCGTATTTCTGGGGTTACAGGTCAACACCATCTTGTACAGAGCACAGCTTTCAGAGGAGCAGATTTGTTTAATACGCCTCTGCTTTGCACGCTTTCAGCTGGGTCAGGAGTGTCCCTCAGGCTCTGCCAACGTCTCTTGGGCTTGCTGGCAGCCGCCATCCCCTGCGTGCCGCAGGCATTGCTAAAAATGCGCGGTCTGCAAATGTGGCTAAACAAACAAACGCGTCCTGCCCCCATCGGGTGGGCAGGGAGGATTTGGATCAGCCAAGAGTGTCTGACAGTCTTGGAACACTGGAGGGATCCCTCAGTGTTTACAGTAGGCGTCCCGCTGGGACGGGTCCTGCCCCGTGTGGTAATCACAACAAACGCCTTGTTAGGGGGATGGGGAGCAGTTTGCAGGAACCAGAATGCCCAAGGGCTCTGGGGAAAACAGGAGGCAAGGCTCCACATAAACTTACTGGAATTAAAGGCTGTTTATCTGTCAGTGAAGCTCTTTTACAAAAAAGGGCTGATTGCAAAGCAGCATGTCCTCATAAAATTGGACAGCAGGACAGCAGTGTCCTACATCAACAGGGAGGGGGGGACAAGGTCCCGGACCCTCCTCGGCCTGACACACAGGCTGCTCACGTGGTATGGCCCCATAATTCTGTCACTGAGAGCGACACACATCCCGAGAGAGCTAAACCACGGGGCAGATGCCCTCTCAAGAGGACCACTGATGGCTTCAGAATGGAGACTGAACCCACGGATCGTGGGCCAGGTTTGGTCACGATACGGGCAAGCATCCGTCGATCTGTTCATGTGCAAAACTAACTCGCACTGCGCTCTGTACTTCTCACTGAAGGAAACAGATGCAACGATGATGACGGATGCCCTGGCCCACAACTGGCCAGCAGGGGTGCTGTATTACGCGTTCACACCTGTCCCTTTAATTCAAGTGACGCTAGATTGTGTACGAAGGGGAGCCCTCTCCCTAATATTAATAGCTCCCAGGTGGCCACAGAAACCGTGGTTCCCAGAAATAATCTCATTGTTATCAGGGACACCATGGCAGCTGCCTCCCCACAGGGACCTGTTATCTCAGGCCCACGGGCAGCTTCTCCATCCACGTCCCGAACTGTGGCAACTCACAGCTTGGCCGCTCAAAGGAACAGGCTGATTTTCTCAGGCCTCCCCAGTAATGTTATTAACACAATACAGGGAGCGAGAGCCCAGTCAACTCAGATTCTCTACGCTTGGAAATGACATGTTTTTGAGGCCTGGTGTGTGGAAAGGAATATTATTTCATATTCCTGGGACCTGGTCCAGCTCCTCACCTTTTTTTACAGGACCTGCTGGATAAAGGTCGCTCATTTTCCACCATTAAGGTATTTTTGTCAGCCATCTCGGCATGCCACGAAGGCTGGGGGGGGGGGTAAAACACCTGGTGCCCACCCTCTCATGATACGTTTCATGAAGGGTATACTAAGTAAACGGCCCCCCAGCAGAACTCTGGCCCCAGATTTGGACCTTCAGTTAGTCTTGGGTGCTTTTTGTGAGCCTCCGTTTGAGCCTCTCAGCAGCATTAAGATAGACATTATCTTATAAAACTGCTTTGCTCTTGGCTCTCTGCTCAACTAAACGTGTAGGTGACCTCCACGCTTTATCTGTGCACCCAATGTGTACCAGGTTTGCCCCTGACAGGTCAAAGGTCACCCTGCGTCGTAACCCCGCTTATGTGCCAAATGTACCAACTCTAAATCCCAGAAGTCTGGACTTTGAGCTCTCTGCGTTTCCTCCCCATCCTCTCCTCACTGAGGAGCAGAGAAGGTTGAATCCACTCTGCCCTGTCAGGGCCTTGCGTGTTTACATCAACAGAACTGTCAGCTGGAGGAAAGCAAACCAACTGTTTGTATGTTTTGCCAACCCTGCTGCTGGCAGAGCCCTTTCAAAGCAGCACCTCTCACACTGGGTGACTGAGGCCATAAAAAGGGCGTATAGCAGCAAAGGTAAACAGGTGCCCTCTGGGGTACACGCCCATTCCACTCAAGGCCTGGCTGCCTCATGGGCTCTGTTTAAGGGTGGTCCAGTAGCAGACATTTGTGCTGCGGCAAACTGGAGTTCCACAAACACTTTTGCAAAACACTATAGTTTGGATGTCCCTGCATGTGACGTCACTCAGGCTGTGCTCTCTAACACATAGTAGAGATCTGCCAAAATGCCTAAAGTATAAAGGCAGAAGTTCTCACAAGCATGCATTTTTACTGAGCATTTCAAGGGCGTGAATGAATTATGTTCCCATAGTCATATGTAGCACTGAGTGGACTGAATGATAAGGGAACTGAAAGTTATGCACCATAACTCATGTTCCCTGAAGGAAGGGAACGAGGTGCAACACATGTTTGCCCTTTTCAATGCCAAAGCTCGGTGAAGTGCTCTTGGAGAAAGTAGGATGGGCGCACGCATCTTCATACCAAGAGGGCGGGGCCTCTGTGGTGACGCTGACGCCCACCTGCCGTAAAGGTGTGATTGTATTACTTCAGGTAACCGCGCGGGGGCGCAATTCCCATAGTCATATGTTGCACCTCGTTCCCTTCCTTCAGGGAACATGAGTTATGGTGCATAACTTTCAGATTTCATCTATGCTCTTTGCAGATAATAATAATAATAATAATAATATTAATGATAATTTTATTTAAAAGCGCCTTTCAGGACACCCAAGGACAATTTGATGATAAGGTCCTGTTGGCGTCATCGTGCCATGACTTTCAGTTCTCACTGCAGTGGTTCACAACTAAGTGTGAAGCGGCTGGGATGAGAATCAGCACTTCCAAATCTGAGGCCATTGTTCTCAGTCGGAGAGGATGGACAGTGGGTATATTGGTAGAAGGATGTTAGAAATGCAGCTGCCAGGAAAATGACAAAGAGGAAGGCCAAAAAGGAGATATATGGATGCAGTTAGAGAGGACATGGAGGTACTTGGAGTGAGGGCAGAGGTTGCAGAGGACAGAGTGAGGTGGAGGAGGATGACTCGCTGTGGTGACCCCTGAAGAGGAAAAAGCTGAAAGAAGAAGAAGCTCTCTTCAAGTCGAGGATAAGGTTCTGCCTCAAGTGGAGGAGTTCAAGTATCTTGTGGTTTTGTTCATAAGTGAGGGAAGAATGGAGCATGAGATTGGCAGACGGATTGGTGCATCGTCCACAGAATTGCGGACTCTGTAACCGTGTTTCCATCCATTTTAATTGCAAAATTTGAGCTACCTCGCAAATATGTAAATACAAATTAATGCAGATCAGAAGTGTTTCCATCTGCTGGCTTGTAGCGCATCTACCAAGCCACGCACAGCGTCATTACGTCAGACGTCAGCACTGCGCATGTCTACAGTAAACAGGAAGTAGCGGTTGAAAACAGAACCCGGCCACACATCTCGTCAAAATGGAGAGAATATTTCAGGTACGTGTTGCTATCGGGCAAGTTGTATTTATTCTGTCATGCCAACTAGTTTTAGCGATGTTACATGTTGTCCGGAGCGGAAACAGCTGAACGTCACGTGACGTGAATGTTCGCTACGTCAGAAATGAGTCGGAAAATGTGTTTCCATCTGTCGTTTAGCGCATCTCAAATCCCAAAAACCACCTCAAGCGAGCGTATAAACTTTTTAGCGTAATTCAGGAAGTAACCTCGCAATTTGCCGTTTCCATTAAGCTTTTCTGCTGCGCTATTTCAAATTGCGCAGCTAGAAACCTTGATGGAAACACGGCTAGTGTCAGTCCATTGTGGTGAAGAGGGAGCTGAGCTGTAAGGCAAAGCTCTCTGTTTACCAGTTGGTCTACATTCCTGCCCTCACCGATGGTCATGAACTCTGGGTAGTGACTGAAAGAATGAGATCACAGACACAGGCAGTTGAAATTAATTTCCTCTGCAGGGTAGTTGGACTCTCCCTTAGAGATAGGGAGAGAAGTTCTGTTATCCAGGAGAGACTCTGAATAGAACCGCTGCTCCTCCACATTGAGAAGAGACAGTTGAGGTGGTTTGTGCATATGGTAAGGGTTCAAGTTGTGTTTATAAATGCACCCAGGATGCTCCCTGGGTACCTCCTTAGGGAGGTGCTTTGGGCATGTCTGACTGGGAGGAGACCCCGAGGAAGACCCAGGACAAGCTGGAAGGACTATCTCTTGATTAGCCTGGGAAAGCCTTGGAGTTTTCCCAGAAGTACTGGAAGAGGTGGCTGTGGAAAGAGATGTCTGGGCCTCCCTGCTCAAGCTGCCCCCATGACTCGACTTTTGAACAAGTGGAAGATAATGGATGGATGGATGGAAGAAATTTACAGAATAAGATATTTCTGTCTCATGTTTAACTGGGTTCTCTTAATCTATTTTTAGAAATTGTTTGAAAATTTGATGATATTTTAGGTCAGATTTTTGCAGAAATATAGGACATTCTAAAGGGTTCACAAACTTTCAAGCATCACTGTAAATATTTGCCAACTGCAAAGAACATAGCAGTGTCATGGCGGCCTTAACATGAAGCAGGTTCTCCACATTTGCTGTATTCCAGCCACACTCTCACAGGTTGTAGAGTCGAGCGGTCATCATCTAGTGCAAAAGAGGTCTTAACAATACAGTATACACACACAAGAGTACACAAAAAACAACATTTTCATTTCCTCTGTGATGAAAACAATAAATGTTAAAGGGACCTTGGTTTATACACATATCACTGCAGTTATTCCGAGCAGATGTGTCAAATTTAGGGTTCAGTCATTTGCTTCATTTTAACCCTCTGAGTTTAGAATTAAACGGAGGGGATGAACATGTGAATTCAGTGTCACTTAGGGATTAGTTTCATTTAGTGGGGGGTTAGAACATGTTTAATTTCTTGTTTAGTTCTTCATTGATCATTGTGACCTGTCCAAGTTCTTCCAAACACTAACATCCATCCAGATTTGGTTTAAAAGTTAAACGTAATTTATAACATGGTTATAACTGAGGACTCTCTGAATTTGTCACCAGCAACGTAACACTGGTAAAGTTAGCCAATTTCTCCCAATTCAAGATCCCAGGGGATGGATGGATAGACACCAGAGAAGCCCTCAGTGGTTAGTGTGGAGTTTGGTTTGCTGCTAGGTGGTTAGATTCTGCTTTGAAGCTCCTTAGATTTAGATCCTATTCACCTCATTTTGGAAAAGCAAACCTCTTTAACCCTTTGAGTTCGAAAATGTCCTCCAATTCTCTTCAACGTTACTACACTATTCCTTAAAATCAAAGCCTTAATTTAAAACGTAGTGGCTACGTCCTCCAATTGTTTGTACCAATTGTTCCTATTTAAATGACCTATTTAATTTTATAAACAATGGGAAAATGAATTCAAATTTAAGCTCATTATTTTACACAAATTATTTCACGTCATTTTTGTCGACCCATTTTGATATTTACCTTTAATCTCTTAATCCTTTTGAATGGGGATTTTTGTCCTTACTAGTCTCAGCAATAATGCATGTGCTAGTTCAAAGCAAAGAAGTCAGCTGATGTGAGCTAGATATGAATGCAAAGACTGTTTTGTTTCTGTGAAATAAATATGCATGCAGTTCATTTAGCTTGTTTGTCTGTTGCATGAATACTTCATGTTTTTTCTCTTGGAGACAGATTTTATCTTTAGAATTCATCCTTGCATGTGTTGAAGTTCACAGAACTATTTTAAAAGAACCCCTAAAGCCAAATGTCTTGAAACGCTTAATTTATGATAATGCAAAAATACAGCTCAAACATATCTACAGACATCCCTGTAGGGATTTAGCATTTTTCCATTTATGCCTTTCTTCTTCTTCTTTTTAAAGAATCAACCACCTTCAGCAGCACAAACACACGGCACAGGACAAAGAGGCTGGGACGTTCGCCACTCAAAGGGTTAAAGAATGATCACTTCGATGGGGACCACATTCAAATCTCAGGGTGCTCTTAATGCATCCTGCAAGATGAGTAAACGGCACCCAGATGGTGCAGCGATTATAGATTTACTACAAAGAAAACACCTAATCAGTCCCTTTAACTTTTAGTGACTTTCAGCGGGGGGTTCTGGTTCTCCCAGATCAAATGCGAATCATACTTTTCTTCTTGTATTTTTTTCAGTGAATGATTTGAAGGTGTTCAGTACAAGTTAACATTCAGCCAACAACAGACAGAGGAAAGAAGCAGAAGGCTGTTTCGGCGTGGTCAGGTTATTAGAGGGTTATGTTGAGTTATTCGGAGGTTAGGTCTCTGAAGAGATGCAGCCCCAGTTTAAGGTGCTTCAGATAAGGACTCTTTGATACAAGCACACCAATGCTTGAGAAAGGCATTAGACTCAAAAAGTATCATTGAATTTTAGCCGGATGCTACTTACTGCATCTGAACAGCTTTGACTCTTAGTCCAACTAAACAGGAAATATTGCCATATTTCTGTTAGAGATGGGGCCGATCCGATCCAGTATCGGTATTCGATACCAGCATAATTTAAGTATCGGCTATCGGATCCAACCTGCCGATATTTCCGATCCAATTTTAAAGAACACTTGTGTTCCATCACATTCTGTGACTGCCGTCTTAACATTGTGTGAATTAAACCCAATGAAGACACTCTGGGCCTCACAACATGAAACACCCAAACTTTAACAGCACACAAGAGGCAGGTCTATACCACACACGTCCTTCTCACTCATGGTGCAGCTGGAAAAAAAAATATGCTAAGCATGATGGGAAAGACAACACAGACCACTCCCCTTAACCACTAAAGGAATGGATTTTGTTGTCTTTCCCATAATGCTTAGCGGTATTTTAGTTTTCCAGCTGCACCTAAAGCTGGAAAACCAAAAAACTGCTAAGCATGATGGGAAAGACAACACAGCCACTCCCCTTAACCACTAAAGGAATGGATTTTGTTGTCTTTCCCATAATGCTTAGCGGTATTTTAGTTTTCCAGCTGCACCTAAAGCTGGAAAACCAAAAAACTGCTAAGCATGATGGGAAAGACAACACAGCCACTCCCCTTAACCACTAAGGGAATGGATTTTGTTGTCTTTCCCATAATGCTTAGCAGTATTTTAGTTTTCCAGCTGCACCTAAAGCTGGAAAACTAAAAAACCGCTAAGCATGATGGGAAAGACAACACAGCCACTCCCCTTAACCACTAAGGGAATGGATTTTGTTGTCTTTCCCATAATGCTTAGCAGTATTTTAGTTTTCCAGCTGCACATAAAGCTGGAAAACTTAAAAAAACGCTAAGCATGATGGGAAAGACAACACAGACCACTCCCCTTAACCACTAAGGGAATGGATTTTGTTGTATTTCCCATAATGCTTAGCAGTATTTTAGTTTTCCAGCTGCACCTAAAGCTGGAAAACTAAAAAAATGCTAAGCATGATAGGAAAGACAACACAGCCACTCCCCTTAACCACTAAGGGAATGGATTTTGTTGTCTTTCCCATAATGCTTAGCGGTATTTTAGTTTTCCAGCTGCACCTAAAGCTGGAAAACTAAAAAACCGCTAAGCATGATGGGAAAGACAACACAGCCACTCCCCTTAACCACTAAGAGAATGGATTTTGTTGTCTTTCCCATAATGCTTAGCGGTATTTTAGTTTTCCAGCTGCACCTAAAGCTGGAAAACCAAAAAACTGCTAAGCATGATGGGAAAGACAACACAGCCACTCCCCTTAACCACTAAGGGAATGGATTTTGTTGTCTTTCCCATAATGCTTAGCGGTATTTTAGTTTTCCAGCTGCACCTAAAGCTGGAAAACTAAAAAACCGCTAAGCATGATGGGAAAGACAACACAGCCACTCCCCTTAACCACTAAGGGAATGGATTTTGTTGTCTTTCCCATAATGCTTAGCAGTATTTTAGTTTTCCAGCTGCACCTAAAGCTGGAAAACTAAAAAAACGCTAAGCATGATGGGAAAGACAACACAGCCACTCCCCTTAACCACTAAGGGAATGGATTTTGTTGTATTTCCCATAATGCTTAGCAGTATTTTAGTTTTCCAGCTGCACCTAAAGCTGGAAAACTAAAAAAACGCTAAGCACGATGGGAAAGACAACACAATCCATTCCCTTAGTGGTTAAGGGAAGTGGATTTTGTTGTCTTTCCCATCATGCTTAGTGTTTTTTTAGTTTTTCCAGCTGCACCATGAGTGAGAAGGACGTGTGTGTGGTATAGACCTGCCTCTTGTGTGCTGTTAAAGGTTGTGAGTTTCTTGTTGTAAGGCTCAGAGTGTCTTCATTGGGTTTAGCTCACACAATGTTAAAATGAATAGTGTCAGTTCAAAAATTTCATTATACAGATTCATATACTTGAATGGTATTGGATCGGAAAAGTACCGGTATCGGTCGATACCCAGTTTTAAGTATCGTATCGGATTAGAAGTGAGAAATGTGGATCGGTGCGTCCCTAATTTCTGTTGAGTTACCGATTTCTTATTAGTTCATGGGGGGTCCTGGAGTTTTAACGTTCATGAGCCAAATCCCATTCGCCCCTGCTGCATGGCACTGCACCTCCTCCAGAGATGTGGTTATTGGTGGGTTAGGCAGTTAGATCATTAGTGGAGTTAAAGGGATTTTATTACCTTTTTCGTATAGCCACTCGTCAACTACCCGACCATATCGGAAGGGGATTCTTTGTCTAGCAAGTGCCAGGCGCTCATTATCAATGTTCCCTTTAAGAAATTTGGAGAAGACAAATTGAGAAAGGTTAAAAAAAAAAAGCAGATCTGGAAGTTGAAAAGTTAGAGGTTAGAAGGGCAACACTGCAAATGTTTAACAGGTTAATGTACTTTAAATCAGCTTTAGTTAGGACAGGAAGAACTTGATTTATCTTTTTCTTTTTTTGGTTTGGTTTGTTCGGTTAGACAGGTTAACAACATTCTAGTTACCTGGAGTTTAAATGCTTTTTTTTTTTTTTTTTACAAAAATTTACTGACACGTTAAACAGATTTATGAGTTATTTAGATGTCGTATGGTTACATTTTTTTTTTTAATCTAAAGCTGTCTGTAAAGTAAACACAGGTTAGAGAAGCATTACCAGGGATCAGGTAGGAAACCAGCAGTCAACAAATGTACAACAGTGTGAAAAGAACAAAGCAGAACAAGACATCTCAACATTAGCATTAAAGCATTGTTCTTGCATTGAGGAGCATGAAATAACCAGACAGCACATACAATAATTTCATGGTTGTTCTCAAGGAAAGCGAATTTCAGTTCCCATAGCAAACACAGAGTTGTTCATTAGTAAATCGCCACGTCTGAAAATCGACAACAGCGTGGCATCTGGCCCCAGAGCTCAACGTTACCTGGAATTCGTCTTCACCTGTAGCAAAATGGATTAAGTGGATCTGTCAGCATGCTATTTTTTCCTCAGCACTTGGATATTTATTTATTTATATCTTTTTTCTTGTGCATTAATGGAGCACTTCTCATTGGCACTTGGCAATTAGCAGCACTTCATCAGCGTGTCAAAGAAGCTTCATCGCTGCTGTGCAAAGTTATTATCTCTCACTTCACTTCAATCAACCTCAGGGTCACATTGCATGCATTTCAAGTCCCGTCAATAGAGCTGGAATTAGGAGAGACGAGGGGGCTGATGGTGACCAGGCTGGGGTAGAAAGTGGGTTTGATAAAGGCTGATGTTGTGGCAATGTCACAGTTTTAATTAGGAGTTATTGTCTGTGTCAAATGGCACCCTTTGCAGACTATAAGCTAAAAATCAGAGTGCTTTAGTTCAACAAAAGATCCCAAAGATGTAGCTGCGAGAAGTTCTGGATGGAAGTTCCCACTAGGAGTCTGTTGGACATTTGGATAGTACCAGTTTTATCTGCATACACATTTTAGGCTAAACACAATCCATCTTGATCCAAACTGTGGGGCCTACAACTGCAATGACTAGAACTCAAGCAGAACCATAAAACCCACACCACTGCCAACTGATTAAATATACTAATACAAATATGCTTGGAAATATTCTGAAGACATACATACAAATATACTGTAAATACATATATAGATATGCAAGTAGCAAATATATATATATATATATATA
>JBBPBX010021361.1:30318-42457 GCA_038048925.1 Garcialebias charrua
TGAATTCAATTTATAACGCACTTTTCATTAATGAAAATCTCAAAGTGCTACAAAGTGCAACAGAATTAAATGTCAATATATAGTTTTTGAGCAAGTCCTTTTTGACCTTTTTCTTAAATGTATACATTGATTTTTCATTTTTAACATCACTCTCCAGAGCATTCCACAATCGAATTCCCTGAATTGAGGTAGACCGTCCCTTTAAGCTGGTTCTGAATTGTGGTTTGATGAATATCTCTGTCCCTTTGAGATTGTAATAACTTTGTCTTTTTATAAAATTTCTTTGGATATTTAAAGGTAATGTGTTATTATGAGCCCTATACATAACTGATAAAATACTATATTCTACCAATTCCTGGAATTTCAATAAGTTTAGCTGAAGAAACAAAGTGTTTGATGGGTGACTGAAATGTTTTCTGGTGATTACTCATACAGCTCTCTTTTGTAAAATAAAAACAGGCTTTGTAATTGTTTTGCACGCTTTTCCCCAAACCTCAATACAATAGATTAAATTCATCTACAACTTTGTGATTTTTCAACATAAAATGTGTTCGTCTAAAACTCTGAAAGGAGGGGGCAATTTCAGTTTATTGAGGACTACTGGGCCTTTAAGATCTGCTAAGAAAATAAATCTATATTTACTACATTTTCCACTCATTTTTTATTGATTTGAAATCCTTGATAATGTCCCTGCTCTTTCAAATCACACTCACTTATTTTTTGTGATGTGCCGGTGATAAGAGATGATGTTTATTTTTCCTCGTCTGAAACACAATTTGTTCCAGATTACAAGAAAACCCAGAGAGCCCCAATTACAGGTATGTTTTCATGTTGCACTCAAGATTAGCCGGGTTCTGCTCATGCTTTCTGGGAAAGCAGCGCAGCAATTACGACTCTAATACAAGCCTGTTTTAGTAATGACACGGCCACTCTGCTGCAATCACTAAATTAGAGCGGGAGAAACAGATGCTACTGGCAGCCGAGAGTGCTGAGGGAGAAACCAGACGGCGGTGTGGTGCGGCTGCTAATGGCGAGGGGGTTGCAGAAAAATGCCGATTTACTCGAAAATAAACCAAAAAGACAAACAGTGGAAGCAGATGAATCAATCTGAAGTAAGTACTTTCCTTTGGTTGATGTATGGTTGCAAATCCTGACTAAATCTGCTTCCTCCTCTTAGATTGTGAATCGCTCTGAGTGTATTCTCTTCATCGCCCTCCAGTGACGGTGACTGGACATTACATAATGAAAATTACCTCCACTTTTTCCTTCTACTCAATGCTTCTTCATTGAATTTATTTTCTCAATTTTCCTGTGTTTTCTATTATCAATGTTCCTTGTCTCTCTTATTCTTCCATTCTTAATTCACTCCTTCCCTTATTCTTAAAAGACACCCCATCCACGCTTCGTTTTGCCTGTTTTCTCACCCTCCCATCACGACCCATTTGGATCTCTACGTGGTGATACCCACTTCCTTGCCTCATTCTCTCTAACCTTTTATCATCCAGATACCTCCCCGTCTATTTTTATCGCCCATTGTCAAAAGGTGAAAAGCACTACTCTTTTGTTTACTTTAACATTTGACATTATTTCCACTAACGGTTTTGGATTTAATTAACACTGTTAGCAAAGTATCTCATAAAATTCAAGTTCAGTTATGGTTTATTGTCAGTTCACCACATGTGGTACATTAGGTGAGACAAAATTATGTACTCAGGGTCCCAGTTGCATCCAACAATATCAAAAATATAAAGTATAAAATAAACATTATATAAGGATCTAAGATATGTACTAAGATTATACACCAAACGGCATCCCAAAATATCTAAGATATACAGTATTTTCTGGACTATAGGTCGCACCTTTATATAAGTCGCTTTGTCCAATTATTGTCAATAAACTGGAAAAATCCATAAACAGGTCACATCTTTATATAAGTCGCATCTATTATGCGTCACCGCTACGTGACGCGTCAGCGCATCATTTGCCCTGCTGCAAATGACGACCACAGAAGCATGCACGGAAGGACTTTTCACAAGATTAACACGGTAAAAACAATTATTTGTCTGCTGAAAATTATAGCAAACTTGTGTCTTAGCTTAACCGTTCCTTAATAAATTCACGTAATGGTCAAATCTGCAGGATTTGAATTTTTTCGCTTTGAAAAAGTACAAGGAAAAATGACGAAGCTAACCGCGACACATTTACGTCTCTAAAACATCAAATTTTATCTCATAACTCCAACAGCTAACAGTTTTTAAATGTACATACAGTGATCACTTTCTGTAAGTTTGATAAAAATTTGTCCTGTGGTTCTTGACTTATCTTGCTAACAAACACAGCTAACAGAAGTTACCTCCAGAGCAGGAGGCCGGGCAGCGATAGATTCAGTCCGAGCAGAGGAGGATTTTTTCGGACACATGAGCTGGAAACGGTCGGTGGACTCTCTGGAAGTGTCCCCTAGCGGACAAAAGTGGTAATGCACCATTTTTTGTCAAAATGAAAAACGGTCATATCTGAGCCAAAAATTGGTCTAAAAATATGGGGAAAAATCCATAAACAGGTCTCACCTCTCTATAGGTCGCAGGGAATGCAAATTAGGCAAGAAAAACGTGACCTATAGTCCAGAAATTACGGTATGCCAAACACCAACAATGCAAAACAACCCAAAACCAATTTCATTAAAATATTTAGAAAATATTTTATACCTTACATTTTATGAACTTTTGGTTTCAAATGAATTGAAGATGGCCACACAACCAACTGACCTGAAATAAAACAATTAAAATGTTCAAATAAGGTTCAGTCAGTTTTACAAACACTTTCCTAAAACTTAATGGGGGAGCAGCTGAGAGTCATTCAGTACTTCAAATGCTTTTCATTGTATGAAATGTTTAATTAAGGGTTTACTGAGCTGTTGCCTCTCAGTGAGAAGGTTGCTAGTTCAAATCCTGGCTCAAGGCCTTTCTGGGTGGATTTTATATGTTCTCTCAGTGCATGCGTGGCTTTTCTCCGTGTTCTTCATTTTCCTCCCACAAACTAAAAACATGCATGTTAGACTGATTGATAACTCTAAATTGTCCCTAGGTGTTAGTGAGAGAGTGAATGGTTGTTTGTTTCTATGTGTCCCAGTGATGGACTGGAGACCTGTCCAGGGTGTCCCCTGCCTCTTGCACAGTTGGATATGGGCACCAGTGACCTATGCAACCCAAAAAGGAAGAAGCAGGTAAAAGATAATGGATGGATAGATGGATATTAACTTAAATCATCATCATTAATTGAGGCTGTCAGACTCATGAATATCCAACCAGGCTAATCACTGTGAAAAATCATGTTGCTGCTGATCTGTTTCATGTTGCTGTGTTCATTTGTAATCATCTGCTCATGCAGACTCATGTTCATGCTGCTGTTGGGTGTATTGTTTTTGTACTACTAGTGCTTAGTGTATTTTTAGTTAAAGCTGCTATCTGCGATTTCTTTATGACCAAAACACTTAGAAAATGTTTCAACAAGGAAAAGCATTCTGCTCCCTCCGTGGTCTGTGAACTTGAGATCTGCTCCGCCCCCAGCTGCAGTCTCTCGGAGACGCTGCGATATTCTGTGTTTATATGTTAATAAAACCTTCTAAAAAAATAAAATAAAACCATTGAGCGCTAGTCCAGCACACCAGAAGACCAGGAAATCTTCAGAGCCTCTGGCAGCCACGTTGAACCCTACTTTTATTCACTCGTGACAATTTCACTTCCTCATTCATTGCAGTCGGCAGAGGGAGCGGTACAGAGCGGTGGATGAAGCGATTATTTGACTTTTGGGAAGAAAAAAAAAGTCCTGATCAGGGATTAAGAAGGGGAATTTAATACATTTGTGTGACATACAAAACAGTCCTGCATCACTTTCCAATCCTTTGAACGAGAACGTGCGCGGCGCTGGGACAGGTGGGGGCGTGGGTTGGGGCGTGAGAAGCTCTGTTGAGGACAACTGGAACGCAGCTCTTTATTGGCTGAATAAAAACTCTGTTTTTATTGGCTGGAAAATGGCGTGTCACCTTTTCTTTTTTTACCACCTGGAGAAGCAAGGGGACAATATATATATATTTTTTTTCAGAGATTACCTGGCTAACATCAGTCTGTCAGGAGGTAGTGACAGAGTGAAGAAATATGTTTATAAAAAAAGCTACATACTGCAGCTTTAACGATTTTCTTAGTTCATATCTTTGATCTTATTACTGTTTTTCTTTTACATTTTAATACTTTTGTTGGATGTAACTGGGACCCTGTGCACACAATCTCGTTCCACCACGTGTACCATATGTGGTATGTATGACAAATAAAGAACTTTGAATCCTTGGATCCTTGAATCCTTAATTGTTGAAGTAAACCAGGGGTATCCATTCCTGGTCCTTGAGAACTCCTGCATGTTTTAGACTTATGTCTGCTTCAACACCCACTGATTAGAGTCAATGGGTCAACAGGCTCCTGCAGAACATGAAGAGGTGATTCAATCATTGATTCAGGTGTGTCGGAGCAGGAAAACAAGTAACAAACAAACAAACAAGATAATAGCCCTCAAGAACCAGGATTGTACACTCCTGGAGTAAATGCTGCTGCCTATTTGCCAAATATCTTGTGAACCATTAGACAAATCTTAATGAAACCTCCAGGAATGAATAATTGGACATACATTTACAACTAAATAACTTTTAAAGTCAATCTAATTGAAGATGTCGGCCACAGCTAAAATAATTTAGAAAACACAAAAAATTGTGATAAGTCAGTCTTATGGATACTAAAACCTGGTGTGGTAGTAGTTGATAGTCATTCACAGCATATATTCTGAGCATGGTATATTGCAGCATGGGCTTGCACACAATATTTTCAGGATATGACTCTGTCCACTGTTCTGTTTTAATCCAGATTCTCATTTTTCTTCTCGGTCTCCATCATGGGTCTCATATTTGATCTTTTAGTTCCCTTCTCTTTTGTCCAGTTTACTTTCACTCCATGATACTTGTACATCTTCTTCAGTTCATAGTAATGCAGAGAGTTTATGCCTTAGAGAATAGATGTAGAACACTGTGGCACATCGCTTGTTATTCATAAGTGACAGAGCACACAGAGTAATAAATGCTGAGAATGAAAAGTGTGTGTACAGTATGCTGATGTGTGTGTTTCGTGTTGGTGGTGGTGGTGTGTGTGTGTAGCGGGGTATGAATCTGTGTATATCTTGATTCATGCTCAATAATACAGGTAGATAAATCTAACAAGGTTAAGTCAGGTCTTCTGGACGGATTCTTCTTGTTGAAATGTTTCATCTTTTATCTAAAAGACTTCTTCAGTCTGAGGAGCTGCAACAAACTCAGTCTTATAAATATCACCTTCTCATAGTGGATCAAACAGTTTGCTGGGTACAGCCAGAACAAGCTGTTCACATGCAAAAGGAAGTCCGACAGATAGATGTATTTGTGGATAATAAGGAATAGTCTAGCACTCTTTGACAAATGCATATCTCCCACCCCTTTATGTCAGTTTTAAACTAAGATCCTCTCATGTTGAGAAATTATGAAATTGCTGTAAATGTCTTAATCAATCATGTGATGGTGTGAGTTCTCCCAAGATGTGTTAGCATTATGAGTATGTGTCGTGGATCAGTCACAGCTACTACCAAGTCAAATTGGAGCTCATCTGTAATGTTGACTAAGTTATAAACTTTTTTGTGCTCACCAAGGTGAGACCTGTCTAAAGCTTTTGACACTGCAAACATGACATCTTATGTCAGAAGCTCTCAGAAATTGTTTTTTTCAGATCATACCATCGCTTGGTTCAACTATCTTTCAGATTAATGGTACTTCTTCTAGTTATCTAACTGTTAACAATGGTGTACCACAAGGTTCAGTCTTAGGACCCACCCTCTTCACAATCTACATAGGTAATGTAGGTCAGACCATCCCTGATGCATCCTTGCATTTCTATGCCGATGACACAGTTGTTTACTGTCGAGCTAAAACAGTTGCCGCCAAGGCTTTCCAGCTTTTGCAATCTGCCTTTGACATCATCCAGTCAGATTTGTTCCATCTCAAACTCGTCCTAAACGCCAACAAAACCAGGGATGTTGTTATCAAACAGGAAGTCGGTCCCAGCAGTTCTTCCTTCTGTTTTATCTTCGAATGGTGTCCCTATTGAGTTTATCGATTCCTACAAATACTTGGGTATCTTGCCCGTTCACAGCTCTCTTTAAGCTCCATGTTGAAAACTTGGTAAAGAAACTGAAAGTTAAACTGGGTTTCTTTTTCAGAAATAGATCCTGTCAAACTGTGAATGCTAGGAAACACCTTGTATCTGTGACTTTCCTTCCCTCCATTGTCTACGATGACATTATTTACATGAATGCTCCTACAAGCATATTGCAGAAGTTGGACACTGTCTATCATGGTGCACTAAGATTCATAACTGGTTGTGATTATCGTACCCACCACTGCACCCTGTATTCACTGGTTGGACATCATTAACTTCACACAGACTCTTCCACTGGAACATTTTCATCTTTAAATCACTTCTTGGTCTGCTGCCTTCATACATCTCCTCCTATGTGTCTCTGCGTGAGTGCAGCTACAGCGTGCACTTTCAGGCCATTATTACATGCAGTGTTCCCTCTGAGAGGACTGAACTAGACAAAAGGACCTTCTCCTACTCCGCTCCTGTTTCCTGGAATATCTTGCAAAAAGAGCTGAAGCGCTCTTGACCTCTCTAGTGGCTTCAAGCATCTGCTAAGCTCAGGATAAAAACCAACACAGGCACATTTCTGTTTTTAGTATTTTACATTGCTTTACTATATATATATTTTTTTTAGATAATTTTCTTCAATTTATTTTTCAGTTTATATGCTTCATTTATGATTGTCTATTGTTGTCATTGTCGTCTACTGTTGTCATCATTCGTTGTTAAAAACAGGTCTCTCTTGTAAATTAGTCCTCGAGGCTCAGTGAGACTAACCTGTAAAAATAAAGGTTGAATAAATTAGTAGGGGTGGCCATCTTGAATTGGAGTTCAATAACACTTCCTGTTATTACTTTTTTTAAATGCTTGATTCGACACTAGATACACATGCACATAAATACACGCAAAAACGTTGCTGCCTTTTCACTTTAGGGGTTGCTGATAATAAGAGAACAGGGAGATATGAGATGCTAGAACCCACTGGGAACCACATTGTAATTAATCCGAGTAAAAGTTTCTGTAGTACCTCATGGAACAAAACCTCCCATACAATCCTGCTGGACAGGTTTTTGTGACATTAAATCTAAATTCATCTGCGTCTTGGTTGTTCGTTTGCATTTCTGCTCTGTTTGGTCTGTTTGAGTTTGGATCCTTGGAGAAATCTGTGTTTCTGAGTAAACCAGTAAAACCTTCCCCCTCTCTCTTCTCCCACCAGCTGAAGCCTTTCTCTGCATGAAAATGGAGGGGGTGGGGTAGAGGGGGTGGTAGATTAAACAGCTGGGCCCTTCTCCTCTCCCTCCCTCACGCTGGCACACGCTCACTTCATTCCCAAGACTATTGGCTTTGCTCGATATGAAACAGTCCTATTAGACCTGGCACTCAGGAAAATTTGATTTGCAGGGGAGAGAAATAAAGTAGTAAATTAGCCGGTGGCTCTGTGGTGTTGAGGAATGGATTCTTTCATTTTATTTTGTCAGGCTGCACTAATCAACTCCAGTGGTTTCCTCAAAGTCTCGTGTTTCATTGAATGTGAAGGTGCGTTATACTGACCACAGTTTGTGTATGCGGTCTTTTCTTTTCCACATTTGCAGATATTTTCATGTCTGTAAAGTTTCAAAAGTCTAAATCAGTTAAGGCAGAAGTGCGATAGGAGTAGCCCACTTAAGATGCTTTGCTATTTGCTGGTGAAGATTCTCAGTCGTCCAGGACATGATGAAATCAAAAAAGGCGTTCAATACAGGATCAACTGGACTGTCATTCCTTATGTTGCTGGAGTCTCAGAGAATTTCAGAAGGATTTTTAACAAACACAACATCCCAGTACACTTCAAACCCAGCCGGACTCTCAGACAGAGGCTGGTGCATCCGAAGGACAGAACCCCCACACACAAACAGAGTGGGGTGGTTTATGCAGTCCAGTGCAGCGAAGTCTGCTCAGACCGTTACATCGGAGAAACGAAACAACCTATCCACAAAAGAATGTCTCAACATAGGAGAGCAACCTCCTCTGGACAAAACTCTGCAGTTCACCTCCACCTCACGGACAAGGGACACTCCTTTGAGGACCAGAATGTTCAAATTTTGGACCGAGAACACAGATGGTTTGAGAGGGGGGTAAAGGAAGCTGTGTATGTTAAGAGAGAAAAACCTTCTCTTAACAGAGGAGGAGGTCTGAGATTTCAACTGTCTAAGACCTATAACTCAGTTTTGGATTTGATTCCGAAACGTTTTACACCGGATGGGAGCAGGGATGCCTTGTCTGTAAATTAGACTAACAAAGTTCTCTGAGTAGCCTCTGTTGTTGTTTGGGAGGTGTTGTTTGTCAATTTACATACAGTTTTGTGTCTTCTAACAGAGACCTCAAGGGAACCTCCTACTGTTTAAGGTGTGATCTTTCAATTTACATGTATGTGTTACAAACCCCCCTTTGTTAAGCTGGGATGTGTCGTTTTGTCAATTTAAATAGAATGGGCATGTTAGTTAATTTGTGGTGTTATTTCAGTTTCCAATTTCATATGTTGGTGCGTGACTTGTAAGCCTGTATAAAACTTCTCGTTCTCACAGCTTCCATTCAGAATTGAAAAAGACTTCTGGACAGAAGTCGAAACGTTTTCTGCAACAAATAAAGTCCAGTTGATCCTGTATTGAACGCCTTTTTTGATGCTTTGCTATTGATAAGTCCAACTCAGTTCTCGTCTTATCAGTCCTTTTCAGGTGTAGGTGAATTCCATCCATCCATCCATCCATGCATCCATCATATTTACTTGCTTCTTGTTCTGGTCATGGGGATCACTGGTGCCCCTATTCAGCTATCACTGTGCAAGAGGTGGGCACATGTGGGAGGGGTTGCAAGTCCATCACAGGGACACATAGAGACAAACAAGATAAACAACCATTTACTCTCTCTCTCTCACCTAGAGACAATTTAGAGTTACCAATCAGCCTAGCCATTTTTTGGGTCTGTAGGAGGAAACAGGAGTACCCGGAAAAAACTCATGCATGCACAGAGAGAACATAACTCCACCCAGAAAAGTCCCAGGCCAGGATTTGAACCAGTAAACTTCTCTATGAGAGGCAACAGCTCTACCAGCTGAGTCATCATGCCACCTGGTGTAGCTGAATTGCCACTGTGAACGAGTTCCCCACTCTTTGGGTGGGACTGCCATTGCAAAGTGGATGGGCGTTGTAATCTGACTTCAATTTTCCTAGATTATCCCGGCACTGTTTAAAGGTATGGGTGTAATTGAGGTGCGCCATCATCATCATCATCATCATCATCATCATCATCATCATCATCATCATCATCATCATCATCATCATCATCATCATCATCATCATCATCATCATCATCATCATCATCATCATCATCATCATCATCATCATCATCATCTCTCACAGTGAATTTGATTGTTTCTTGTTGCTCTGTCCAGCTGAATCCTCTTATCTGTCTCATCATTGGTCCATGGCACTAGTTTTTGAGCTTCCATACTGAACTAGAAACTAGTAAAAACTAGCTAACAAACCCACACTCTAAAACGATCTGGGAGGAAACAGTGGTTCAGATGTCCTTTACAGTGAGTGGGTCATCCAGTGATGTAACTCTGCTGGCCAGTCAACAGTTGCTGCCTGTTTACATCAGAATTGTCAACTCGGAGTAGTTCTTTTGGAACCATGAACAAGACGGTCCCATAAACCAGGCTGAGTGGGAGCAGGTACTGGTGGTGGGCAGGACCTTAACTGGTGCTGTGTAGTGTAGAACCGATGACAGTGGCAAAATGCCATTACTGGCCTTAAGGGGATAGTCTAGTTGGTTTTTGAAGTTATGTTTGTCCAATATTTATTAGTAGTTTGTTACTAGGGATGGGGCCGATCCGATCCAGTATCGGTGCCGGCATCCGATACCGGCATAATTTACGTATCGGATTTTCCGATCCAACCTGCCGATATTTCCGATCCTTGATGTATGTCGGAGAGCACGTACATTGCAACATACTCTGTGACTTCTGTCTTAACATTGTGTGAGTTAAACCCAAAGAATGGTAAATGGTAAATGGAGCTTATTTATATAGCGCTTTCCAACCCCAAAGAGGGGCCCCAAAGTGCTTTACAATACCAACCATCCACCCATTGATACACACATTCATACACCAGTAGCGGCAGACTGCCATGCAAGGCGCCATCCATTCCTACCGGGAGCAACTCGGGGTTAAGTGTCTTGCCCAGGGACACAACGACACATGGTGCTGGGAACCGGGATTCGAACCTCCAACCTTCCGATTCGGGGATGACTGTCCTTACCACTACGCCACGGCTGCCCCAAGAAGACACTCTGAGCCTCACAACAGGTTAATACCCACACTTTTATAGCACACAAGAGGCAGGTCTATATCACAGACGTCCTTCTGACTCATGGTGCAGCCCGGAAAACTAAAATACCGCTAAGCATTATGGGAAATCAACACAGTCCTGAACGGTATCGGTCGATACTCAGATTTAAGTATCGGATCGGAAGTAAGAAATGTGGATCTGTTCATCCCTAGTAGTTACTGGAACTACTCGCTCCATTAGATGATTAAATATCTAACTAGATTACAGTAAATAGTTTTCATTGTAGGAGCAAAAGTTGAATCAAATGCATTGAAAACAGTTCATTTTCTCTGTCTGTGTGTGACGTATGCCTGTTTGCATGGGGAAAAATAAATTTTGAATAGTAATTCTGCCTGACATGTCCCATTCTTAATCCGGGCACGTGTACGTTTGTGTGGCAACATTTGAACGTGTGTGTATGTGTGGACTTCCTGAGAAACAAACCGTATACAGTATCATGTTCCTCTGCAGGCAGTCAGATGCCCTTGTACAGGACACCCACATTGGAAATCTATTCACAAGAATAGAGATTACACTGGAGACGATTGGCCCGCGGCCATGCCGATCCCCTTCTTCCCTCCAGAAACCTTTTTTTTCAAGCTAACCTGATTCTTCTTTTCATTATTTCATTTTAAATGGAAGGCAAATGGAACTTACACAATAAAGTATTTTACTTGTCTTTTCCCCCATACAATTGCAGACAAGTTGAGTTACTTTGAAGCGTGACAGAATGGAGAGGGTTTTACCAATCTGCAACACTCATGCGTTCACTGTAAATACATCCTTCACCACTGGTCTCTGCCTGCATTTTATGCAGGGTTGTCACAATTTTAACTGTTCACTCATTATCTGTCCATGCTGCAGTTATCAATCCAACAACTCATTTCTTCTACTCAACACTGCTCACCTCCTCCATGAATTGATTTGTGTAAGAGTGGCAGCCAGAGCCTGCCACAGGATCCCCTCCACTTCTACCAATCTTCCAACAAAAGGAAAACTTGTGGAAATCAAAGTTGTCACTTCTCTAATTACCCTGAGCGATCTTTTCCCTCTACCGATCTGCACTGCTTAGCTGTCTCTTCAGTCCCTCTCGCTTCTTCATTACTTCCTTGACTCTTTCTCTGTTCTCTCTCACTCTCCATCATCTCGTAGCCACAGGCCAATAATTTGAGAGACTTTCCAACTTTGCAAGATCCAATCAGGTGGAGTCGTAGAGCACCAGAGGCCCAATAAGAACCAGAGGAATACCTTCAGTGACGACTGACAATGCCAGATGAAGCTAAGATTCAGAACCTTCTCTTTGACTCATGTTTGCTGTACTTTCCTGAGTAAACTACAATAAAAACCAACAGTCTAAGATTGCATCGTGTCACTCGTGTCTCATTCCACATTTTTATGTCCAATGTCACAAAAAGTGTGCATATCCTACAGCCTTTACAGAAGCCGTCAAGCAAAAAAAGAATAGAAGTTAAAAAGTTTTTAATGTACAGTAGTTTCTCGCTAATTGTGGGGGATCCATACCCTGAAGCACCACGATAAGTGAAAAACCACAAAGTAGGAATA
>JBBPBX010021362.1:2328-20857 GCA_038048925.1 Garcialebias charrua
TTTGTTTTTAATTTAGCTGACAAATGCCACAATTTGTAGATTAAATAAACCAACTATTCAGCCATCTTCCAGTGTTTGCAGATGGTCAGCAGTTGTTTCATGTTCGTTTTAGACATTTGCATGTAAATATCTCAAAATTAAACATCGTGTTTTATTTTTGTATGATTTTGTCATAGCAACAACACAAGACAGAGGGGATTCAGGTTTGTTGTAAAAGACTGATAAATGACTTTTAAAGAGTTAAACATCATCCATCCATCCATCCATCATCTTTTACCCGTTTCTTCCATTTTTGGGTCACAGGGGGTTGCCGGTGCCCATGTCCAGCGATCACTGTGCGAGGGGAGTTAAACATCAGATGTTTTTAATTTATTTCTCTTTTTGGATTCAAATTCCACTCTTAAAGGCTGTTCTGAGTTTGTACACTCTGAATGTCAGCACAGACAAAAAGCTGAAGAACAAAGAGGAACTGATAGAAAAGAATGCAGAATTAAAAACATGGCGTTGCTTTTCCTTTGGGGATAGAGGTTCCTCTTGAGGTGGAGCCCATTTGCAGTGTATACTTCTTTACATTAATAACAGCTGATTGTTTGGAATGAAGGAAGAAGCAGCTGGCAGGAAGGACAGAAGTTACTGGAGCTCAGCAGACAAGAAGAAGATTGTTGCCTCCAGACACTTCAGCATAAAACTCAAGGAAAATCACATCAGTATCATAACAGCTGTCTGACTCAACGTCTAAATTAACTCACAGCTGCACTGCTGTTCTTGACCCAGATTCCTAGAGATGGAACCAAAGTAAATATTTAGGATGCAGCTATAATTAATTAAAGAATGCATTTGTTGCTGTTTGATTCCAGCTGATCGAGCGCAGTCCGCGCGCTGTGTCTCGCACAGCTTTTTACCTCTGCATCATCACTTTCGTCATGGGGGCCAGCATCCACCTGGTGGGAGACTCCATCAACCACCGGCTCATCCTGAGTGGCTACCAGCTGCACCTGTCAGTCAGAGAAAACCCCATCATGAAAGACCTGAAACCAGCCTCACTGGTAAGACTCCTGCTTCAGGACTGGGACACTGGGAAAACATTAAAGCTACTCGTTGCAATGAAATGTAGCCCTGTAAAAAAAAAAACTATAAAGTGCATATTAAAATAGTTACTGAATCAAGTGTTTACTAATGTACCGGTAGGTAAACATAGATGTTTAACAACTTGTTAAAATTCACCAGAATGCAGGAAATGGCATCTACTTTATTAAAAAATTTCTGGGGGAGGACCCCCAGTCCCCTCCATCGGTGTGTCCCCTCCACATTGTAAATGCTTCTCACGCCCCTTGAATAAATTGAGCAAACATTTGAAGTGGTAGTAGCTGAGAGTCGAACAACACTGACATCTTGTGAGATTTTTCACATTTTTATAGTTTGGCCAAAACGACTGCAGATATTTCTCAACATAAGATGGTCGTGATTGAAAATGAGACTTTGTTTTTGATTGACTGACATAGTAAAACAGGGTATCCGCGGGGTTGTAAAAGGTATTAAAAGGTAGTAAATGAAATTAACACAAATTAAGGCCATTAAAAAGTATTAAAAAGTAATAAACGTCATCTGACGAGGTATTAAATTTTTTAAAACCTACACAACTATATTTTTCCCTTTCTGGCGTCTTAAAAAAGGTCTGTGAATTTATTTATCTTTTCTAATTTTATGTTCCAAGTAGGACCTTAGCTAAAACAAAGACGTCATATCGTCAGTCAGTGTGCGCGCGCACCTACAGCTGGCCGAGGCTGATCATGTCTGTAAAAAGAAACAGGAAAGAGGAGCGCGACTTTATCTTCCGACATTTAACAAGAAATTTACCTAAACAATTGTTTGTTAGCTCGAAATTATAGCAAAAGGTGTGTCTCAGTCTAACGTTTTCTTAATAAATGTACTTTAATGGTTAAATCGGCTTTATTTATTTTTTTAAAGTGTCGCTGCCTGTGTGCACCGTGATCGCTCAGCGGTGACAAACAGGAAAAAGGAGCGCGGCTCGTTTCGCCGACATTTAACAAGAAAATTACCTAAACAATTATTTGTTAGCTCGAAATTATAGCAGAGGTGTGTTTCTGTCTTCATTTTCTTAATAAATGCACTTTAATGGTCAAATTAGCTGCATTTCGCCACCGTGGTGCAGCTTGCTGCTTGATTGAAGGTTCAAGCAGAGAGGTGGGGAGAGTATGGCAGGCCGATTGAGTCATTAATAGCTAGTGAAGATTCTCAGTCATCAGGACATGGTGAATTCTAAAAAGTGCAATAAAAAAACAATAAAGTATAGTACTGTATAATAAATAGTATAATAAATAAAGTCCAGTTGTTTTTGTCTTGAACTTTTTTAAATTTGTCATTATAGGCACATTTTCCTATTACATAATACAACAGCATGCCATACTCTATTACTACAATAGATATCATGAACTGTTTTTTTTTTTCAGTCAGAATGAATGGAAACGGTCATATTTCAGTCAAATGGTTTATAAATATGGGAAAAAAATCTATAGATATGTCACTTAGTCCTATAAGTTGCAAGGCATGTAAATTATGCAAAAAACTGCAACTTACAGGATGAAAAATACAGTAGTTATTATTTTTCTACCTCTCTTTTTGAATTATGCATGTGTTCAGTGTTGAATTATTTTAACTAAACTGTTCTGTTTTCAAGTTTTTTGTTTGCCATTAGAGATATGCTGTGTGTGGGAACAATTAAACTTTTTCTCTTGGGTTAGATTTAAATAACAAGTAGGTCAGTGCTTTTATTGAGGCAAGAAGCAAATTGATGTGCTGTATCCAGTACTGTAATTGTTATAAAACTACATTTACTACCAAAGTTTAGGAAGAAAATGACATTAATCTTATCACTTTACAATTAGTTGCTCTAAACTGAAGTACAACAGGTTGCCGCTACGGTTACAGCTCAGTGTTAACATCAAATTTTAATGGTATTTAAAAAATATTTTGATGGTATTAAAAAGGTATTAAAAGGTATTAAATTCAACTCTAGAATTTCTGTATATACAGTACCCTGTTAAATAAAGGTTAAAAAAAAAAAAGTTTAAAACTCTGGCATGAAATGCGTCTTCCTTCAAGGAGTGCTACATCAACACTTCATATTTCCTGTCTGACACCTCGTGCTTTTAACACTTATTCTGATGACACTGATTTCATAAATGGAAGTGGTTTGGCTGATTAAATGCTCTCTTGTGAACTTTGTGAATTTGAGTGTAGAAGGATTGTTTAGGATTAAGAGCTTCTCACTGCCAGGTTCGGCCAGCAGCCAATATTTTATTTGATCTTGGCTCCTTCCTGCAAATCACCAGATGTTATTTTTCTTATTTCTAATCGAGCAGAGGGAATCTAAAAACGACTTGACAGCTTGAAGGATGGATGAAATTTCACTGCTAAAAACCCTTAATGGACATACAAGAGCGCAGTACTTATTGTCTGAGCACAAAGAAATTTAACATGACAAAATGGCAAGAATGTAATGCATTAAACTTTTCATATTTAAATGCTTTTATTTTCCTGAATAATGGCTGTTTAGATTATATGAGTAGGGAGCTTTGATAACTGCAAGGTGAGTAATGTCTGCACAGTAGTCCCTCGTTTATTGTGGGGGATCCATACCCTGAAACCCCACAATAAGTGAAAAACCATGAAGTAGGAATAGTAGTACATATACTTCATATTGTACAATAACACATTTGCATGTGGTTAAATTGAAACAAGAATATCATGTGAGAATTTATTTTTTAAGGTTGTTTATTTTAACCAAAAAAACAGTAATTGTTTTAAAAGATTTGCAACAATTTGCTCCTTGGCTGTAACGATGGTGGAGCAGTCAAACCTGTTTCTCTCACAGGCTTTCAACTTGTTGAAATGTGAAAACTCAGGCCCATGTCTTGTGATTCATATGAATTCTGATTAACCTCTGGTGTTCTGTTAGAAAACGTGCATCTGCAGAGTCTGTGCCCACATCCGGTAGTGTACCAGTAGGTGGCAGTGTTGCACAACACTCCAGGAAGACAGAAGCAACGTGTCAGCTAAACGTTCTTGCTGAAGTGAGATTCTTTTCATTAATTCAGCCTTTTCTTTGCTTCTTCCTCCACAGATTGATTCCTTCGAGCTGCTGTATTATTATGATGAGCACCTGGGACACTTACTGTGGTATGTGTTTGTAAAAAGAAGGCATGCATTGTATGCACAGTGTGACAACTCCAAGTTCTGTTTTTCTCTTCCTGCAAGAATTTAAGTGATATACGCATGCAACTAAAGACCCGTAGGCTTTTGAAACACTTCATATATATGAGCAAGATGTGATAACAAAGATTTTACTGTTAAGGATCATTACAGCCCCCTGTCTCCAAGCACCCTCACGTTATGACAGAAAGGTGCAGAGCAGATGGTAACAGGATCAGCTGGTAATGTTTAAATATTAAATCATTTCTAAATAACGCTGGGCTGCAATATGCATCAGTGCTCGCCTCTGTCTCGGCTCAGCAGAGAATAAAGGATGGATTTACAATTTGGGGCAATTTAGTGTCTGATCATGGCTGAAAAATTGTGCGTGTGGGGGTGTTCAGTGCTCTGGATGAGATTCTGAAATCTGCAAGCTCCCACAACCAGCTCATTTCAATAATGACTATATCAGTCAGGCAGGAACAACACAAATTAGCATAAAGTCACAAACAAGAAACACACATCCTGTTAGCACAGACGAGATGACCTTTGTGGTCATTAAAGGTGGGTTCCTTGGCTCAGGAAAATAAAGAACTATCTGTGTATTAGTTTTATTATAAAATAATACCACTAAATTTACATGGCACGTTTTCAGTTTGGCTACATGTAAACATGTTTAGGATCAGAGGAGACATAAAAGTTTCAAATATAGCCAAAAAACAAATATAATTTACATGTATCCAACTGTCAGTTATCTCCATAAACTGCAGGGATATCTGCAAACAGCCTTAACTCCTGTGGGGGAGTAAAAAAAGAAGGATAAACTATGTGTTCCTGTCATTTTGGTAATATTTTTTCTCTATACTGTATTCATTCAACCTTTATTTAGACAGATAAGTCACATTGAGCCTCGAAGACTCATTTACAAGTGAGATCTGCGTAGACAGACAAAAAGTAATGAAATTAGACACATTAGGAAATGGAGGCGAAAAAATTCCTATTAAAATCTTTCTTCATGCCTGAGAAAAAAAATTATAATATTAAAAAACACCTCGCACCCCTATTGTCTAATGTTGGTGAAAATGAGGACAACGCATTCCAACAGGAGAAAAACAAACTACGGTTTCTGCATCCGAGCCAAACAAACAGTAACGTGTATTTAAAAAGAAATTAAAATGCTGCCGACTGATTTGGTACAGCAGGAGCTGCGTGCCTCCTGGCTGTCTTTGTTTTTTCCAGTCATGATTTAAACACGTTGGCAGTCATTTTGAAAACATGTTCACTTGGTATTCTGAGCACATGTACACAAAAGGAAGATATTTTCTTCGTCTCCCTCTCACCTGCAAATAGAAAATAAAATTAAAAAAACCTCTGAGAGAATGTGTGACATGTAAGGTGCACTCTTTATTAGACAGTGACATGACAATGCTTTATCCTAGAATTAGTTTATTTATTAAAACACATTTACTTGATATTTTTTTATATAAAATGTCCTTTTCTTCTAATTAAGTTCACAGCTGTGCAGCTGCAAAGTGTTTCTGCTGCTCAGCAGTTGCTTCACACTCTGATAGTCATTTTTATATTGTTTTCAAGCTTCATTTGCCATGATGATTATTTTATTACTTTAGTCTTTTAAACTTCAGCTTTGATAAAAAACACAGCTTTTATCAACTTTTGTAACTGATAACAAATCTCTAAAAGTCACCATTGTAGGTGTCATTTATTAATCTACATGTTTTAAATGGGTTTAAATGTCTGTAATGACCTGCACCCAGGGTTTAAGTTGAGCTGGATCCTGCCAGAACTAGATCCGGGAACTCTCTATTTTGACAGGGTGCGTTCCAGTAACTGTTTGCTTGGGTCCGGTAATGCTCAGGCTTACTAATAATAAAGATATTAACAAATTTGACTGCCTTGAATGAATAAAACCTATATTGGATATGTAAACTGAAAAGAATTACATAAACAATAATTTTTAAACATAGCAGCCACTTACAAGAGTCTTAATATCACATAAGAGCTGCCCCTTTCCGCCTATACCCTTAAAAAATCTCCGCCCCTAGGGGGCGAGGCTAGGATGCTTGAGAGAAGCAGAGTGTTCTCTATTAACACAGGGAGAGCTGTTGGTCAGGCTACTTCTTGTTGCTCTCTAAAATTGTTATTAAATCAAGTGTTTACATCTATAGGTAAACGTAGATGTTTAACGACCCATTAAAATACACAAAAATTCAGGAAATGGCATCTACCTGTACTTTATTCTAAATTTTCTAGGGAAGGACGCACCCCTCCATTATTTGGATTCCCACATCGTTTGGCTTACAGATTAAGCACTGCATGGACCACTATAATTATCTGGGCCCATAGTTCGTATTTTCACTGTATTGAGCTCATTGTTTGTATTAAAAGCAAAAAAAAATTTGAACAATAGAAGTTGGAGAAATATTCTTCTCATTTTTAGGATATAACAATCCATCCATCCATCCATCCATCTTTACCCACTTCTTCCTTTTCCCCATCACAAAAATATCATTTGTGAATACAGTATTTACCTTCATTACAACAATCTACACTTGAGCTTTTAGAGAAATTCATAGAAAAACGTCAAGAATTTTCCCAGAATTGTGTGTCTGCTTCAACCTTTGGTGTTTATTATTCTTTTTTTCTTCTGCTGGATTGTGTTTGAAAAGATGTGAAGCAGTTTGACAGTTTTGTGGCCTTTCTTAAAGCTTTATAATTTCCTCTTAAGTGGAGAGAAACTTGTCACTCTTGCTTTACAGGCAATGAAAATCATTATAATTACTGTAATTTTAATTCTTATAAGGCTGTAGGTTAAACAAGGGTTACTGTAGTTGTGACAAGACAAAATAACTGCACAGAGTAATATCAGCTATATGAAAGTGAAAGCAGTGAGTATAAAAAGTGCTTTTTCAAGGTTTTTGTACAATGTGACCTCATGTCATTTATTTTTTGGTTATAATTTCCTGCTTTGTATGTGTGCTAAAACCTTTTGTGTAGTTTAATTTGCTGCTGAGTGAGTTTTGACATTATTTCCTGATGTTTACTTGGAGAAAAGCATTTACATTTTCCGCCCATTCCTGTCAAATCTTTTAATCGTAGTGAGGCGTTTCTTATTCTAAGACATTGTTGTGGGGTTTTGTAAACAGTGTGGATTCAGCTGAAGTCTTGTCTAATTTTTTAAGTGCTGCAGCCTTCAAAGAAATTCATTGAAGATTCTTTAGAAACTGAATTATGCACATAAAAGAAACTTGCACTTAACTTTAACACTAAAACAATAAGAATGTCAATACTGAATTAGAATATGCTTCTTTCTTTTCTTTTTTTTAAGGTATATTCCCTTCTTCATTGTTCTGTTCATCTACTTCAGTGGCTGCTTCTCAGACTCTGATGAGCAGAAGGAACTTCCTGTTTCAGGTTGGCTGTTGTTGGGACCCAGCGCGCTCTACTACTGGTCAGTCTGGAGAGTTTCAAAAAACCTCTGCTTGCACGTGATTAACCCATAAAATATGCACATGTTCTTAATTATTACACATTACATGAATAAAGAGACCATCTAGAGATTCAACCAAACTTTAATATAAACGTTACAAATACAAGAAATGTTGGTGAACGTGTTGTTCTGGTATGACAATATAAAATCTGCTCTCAGCCTGACTTATCCACTATACTGTATTTGTAAATATCTTCACATCACCATGCTTGTGTGAATGCTTATTAAGAATTTACACTGTTGTGATCCTGTTTATGTTTATTATTATTCCATATTCCTCTTTCTTTGAACTATTCTGTACATTTTTCGGCATCACCCTCCTTCCACAATTTTTGTGCTATTTCAACAAATCATATCCAGAGTATCCGCGGGGTCTTGAAAGTTATTAAAAGTTGATAAATCAATTTTGGGAAAATTAAGGGTCTTGAAAAGTATTAAAAAGTCTTGAAAGTGATTTGATGAGGTATTATTTTTTTGCTGTTATTCTAGCTTTAAATAATTTGACAGCAAAAAGTATGTATGACTAATATTTGTTTTCCTCACCGCGGAGGATTCGGAAACTGCTTCGCACAAATTTAGAGTGTCAGGTTACAACAGCCTTTACGGCTAGGCCTATCTTGTGCGCATGCGCGGCTGCTTTATCTCCAAGTTGAGTCTGTGTGTTCGAGTAAGTTGCCGCGAGACCGTGAGAACAATGGGTAAATGCAAGTTTTCTGACTCCTGGTTGGAGATGCCTGATTTTCAAGAATGGCTGAGGCCTGTCGCCGAGAATAACCGTGTTTATTTCTTATTCGCCATTGTTCAACCAAGTTACTTTAAAATAGCTACGAGTCTTGTTGTAACCTAAGCTATATTTTCTTAAACCTAGTCGTGGTTCAGTTTCTTCTTTTGAACTTTTTTCTTTCCACTGTATCTCAGTTCTGTTGTAGGTTTGAGATTCACGGATTTAATTGAAAACAACAGCAGTTTTGTAAATCAAAGATTTGTTGCTTAATAAAACAAAGTGACGATAAGGTCTTGAATTTATTTTGGAAGGTCTTTAAAGTCTTGAAAAGGTATTGAAATTAACTTCATTATTCCTGCATACCGGTATATAAAGCTGAACATCAAAATGTTCAGCTTTTTCAGGACAATCCTGCTATGACTTGTGCACCTTTAGCTTTTTGCAATACATGTATTTAGCTTTTACTGTCATTTTTCTCTAATATAAAATTAATTAATTAATTCAGCCTTTATTTAGACAGTATGAACTTAGCTCATTTTCCATCCCTCAGCTCTTTAGATCTGTTTACAACCTTTTACTGCTCCTTTCACATTTTTTCTGCTTCAGCTTCTTTCAGCTTCCTTGTGCAAATTTAAACCTTTTTCAGCTACTTTTAGCTACTTTCAGCTGTTTTGTGCTCCTTTCAGCTTCTTTCTGCTAACTACAACATTTTTGTGCTTCTTCTAACTTCATTCTGCTAATTTCAGCTTGTTATGCTCCTTTCAGTTTATTTCTCCAATTTCAGCTACTACCGGTATTTATCTGTTTTTAATGCTAATTTGAGCTTTTTCAGGTAATTCCACATTTTTTAGCTAATTTTTGCTCTTTCCACTTTCTTCTGGTAGTTTTAAGCTTCTTTCTGCCTTTTCAGTTACTTTGCAGCTGTTTATTGCTAATTTCAACTTTTTTAAGCTAATTTACTCATTTTTATTTGCTCATTTATGCTTATTTAAACTTAATTCAACAAATATGTGTTATTTCTGCTTTCTTCTGCTAATTTAGGCTTGTTCTTCAGTTGCAGCTACATTTGTTTTTAGCTAATTTCAGCTGTTTTTCTGCAATAAACGTTCACTACATTTTTGCAGGAAATGCAATTTCTTTGGTTTCTTTATAAAGACATATTGATTGTCACAACATCTGCTGTGGCCTGTTTCTGGGAGCACTTCCATCCGCATCAATGCATTTAACGCTGCTTGAAGGATTTAAAGTTTGCAGCCAATACAGGCTGTATCTGTGCAGTCATTTCAGTGCTTTAAGCTACGTATGGTGTGATTTCCAGCAGCTAGCTTTAACTGTTGGAAATAAGCCAGCGTGCGTTTTTATGCTGATTTGTTTAAAATAATTCACAAAAAGGAAAATGTGGAATACGTGACAGCACTGTTTAGACAATACAAAATAAATCAGATGAAATAGTGGTGCAAACAGAAGCTGCATTTGTTTCTCCTAATATTTTACTGACATTTTAACAAACTAATACACTATTTGTTTTGTCTGTGATGAGGCAAAACTATCAGTAGCACCAACACAGCAAGTTGAATTAAAGGTGACTAAACTTTTTTTCTTTGATTGATGAAGTTCTTTCACTTCTCATCTGTGAAGCTTTTTCAGTCAGAATATGAAGACAAAATTGTTTAAAAAAATGTGTGTAAAGTGACAAGAAACCAAGGTTTCCTGTTTTTAGCTCTCTTTACATTTTAGGTCAGAGTCATGACGATGTCTGTCCCAGTCATGTAGTTGCACCATGGAAACAAACACCTGTCAAAGTTCTCATCAAGATGCTCATATTCCTGTCACAGCAGAACTCAGGAGGGAATGATGTTAAAATTAGGGAACTAGGGGTGCAGAGGGGGCTGCAGCACCCCTTTGGTTACAGTGGTGCTGATCTCCATTAATGAAAAGCATGCCCTTGACAGATTAAAGACTTGCATGTTCAAAACCTAAAAAATAATAATAATAAAAACAAATAAAAACCTTATCGTTATACCAGTATATCCTAATTTAAGTGTTGTGTACGTTTTTTGAATTCCAGTGATCCTTTTATTCTAATGGACGATTAAAAGTACAGTAGTATTCCGTTCCTCTTATTGTGTCACGTCCATGATTTTACGTCATCTAAATTCAGGCACCTGCTTGAAACAGTTCTACACAAAGTGAATGATAGATTTATTTTTGCAAAGTCACTCAAACATCTAAACGATGCAGAATCTGTAAATGCCATGGACTGCAGCACTCAGGAAGAAAAAGAAAACCTTTTTGCCAGCTGAAAGGCTAAAATCCACCAAGAGCAGGATAGCACTCCTATCACTAAAGCTAAAAATACACAACATATTCAAAATGCACAACAAATGTTTAATCATATACTATGACAACATCTATGTTAGTAGATTTGTCACTACGTATTTATGTAAATTCACTTGTTTGAGTTTGAGGGCATTAAAGAGCAGAAGCAACACTTTTAGAAAGAACACCTCTTTAACGTTTTTTTTTTTTACAAACCATTACCATTCTACCAACAACATGGAAAAAAACGTTAAAATATGACCCTTAATGCGCTTTTACCAGAAAAGCACATTAGGTTTTTTGTTTCTTCTTTGCAGTTTTTCCTCTTATTGCAAGTGAAAGCTGTTCAGATTGGAGTTCATATTTATTAAAAATGAGTTGACAGAAAGGCAAATCATAATCATTACATCCAACTTTGGCGAAATAACAACGTAAATGACAGTGCTGTCAATGAACTGTCTTGTAAAAAGTAATTTGGTGACAATATCTCAGAATAATTCCCCTGGTATTGATTGAAATACGTTTAGAGAGATGCTGTGGAAGTAGTAATCCTCATAAAATGTTTTTGTTGTTGTTGTTGGAAATTAAAACGTTGATGAAATTTAAAAACGTCTCGGCGGTAAAAACCGTAAAATGCCACATTTGCGCACATGTACAGCTTTCACAGTTTCTGTCAGAAATAATTCCTGACGTATTCTCCTTCCTGTCTTACAGGTACTTGGTCACCGAGGGACAAATCACAGAAGTCTTCCTCCTTACTTTCCTCGCCATGGTTGCCATGATGATGTTTCAACACCATAAAGGTGTCAGCGCCGACAGCAATGGCCGCTTTCTTTTCTATACTTTCAGTGTGACAGTGCTGCTGGTGATTCTGTGGGTGGCCTATCTGTGGAACGACCCGGTTCTCCGCAACAAGTACCCGGGCCTCCTCTACGTTCCAGAACCCTGGTCCTATTACACCCTGCATGTCAGGGAGAGCCACTGAATGACATGTTCACGCTCTAACGACAGAAGTTGGAGCTTTTTAATGAACTCGTCGACTCAGTATTTCATTTCTTTAAGCACAACGCTCTTGAACAACAAGGTGACCATTTGGACCCACTTCTCTGAAAACACAAAGAACTGCTGACTAGATGAAAAACAGCTTTATATTTTACTATCAGTTGGAAAAATCTCATGTTAAATATTGTTGCTTAACACGCGAGCTGCTGAAGTTCTCAAAGTTTTCAGCTTCTGACTCCCAAAATAACAATGGCTTTTAAAACCTTCAATGAAATGAAACCCATTGAACTGAAAGCAGCTGCGTGAGCATAAGGTTAATGCTTTCCTACCTCTTAGGTTGCTGAATGTCAAGTGTGAGCTCACTGGAGTTAACGAAAGTTTGTTAAAGGATACGTCTAACGAGAACATCTCAGCAGCTATTTTATACCTGATGTGACAGCTTGAGAGAAGGCCCTGAGTCATCTTCTTTCATACACCTTTTAAGAACATGATGAATATACGATGGAGTGAAAAATGTTCTTGCCTCAAAGAATCCAATCATTCAGCATCTATAAGCTTAGGGTGTAATTAACAAGTCAGAGGACAAACAGGCTGTAGACGTTTCTGTGTGGCTTGAAAATGAAATAAAACTTTTCAGTTTGTATGTCTGATAAACTGGATTTATACAGAGCATTTCTTCTGCTGCGGACTGAAATGGATTCATTGCCACCTACCTGTGACTGCACAGGACAGGAGGGATGGGTGCAGCGTTTTTTTTTTGGTCAAGCGTTTATAACACTTCACATTGAACACCTTGTTTGGCTGTTCGTATTTTAATTTGAAGCTAGAAAAGCCCCTGCTTTCTGTCAATTCAGCAGATGTTGAAAGTAGGAATTATGAAAGTCCAACACCTGGATCTGGGTCAGGTTTTAGTTTTAGATTGATTCAAAATGTGAAAAAGTAAGAACTTGACAATTGGGATTTTTGTGTGTTTGAAATGCATTTCTTATTAATTTAAAAAAGGACATTTTTTTCTCTTTTTCTTTTTCCTCTTTTGTCTTTTTCTTTTTTCCTAATGGAAAACACAATAAAGGAAAAAGGAGTGATTTTAAAAAGGCTTTGCATCAAAACTTTCAATTTTAGAATGAGAGCAAAGATAACATCATTTTATTGACCTAAAAATCCATGTGGACTTGTTGTGGTTCTGTTAGACCAGGACTGTTCAACTTAACTACTCAGGGGCCACAGTTACTGAAAGCCAGCAGCTCAGGGACCGAACATCCAACATTTATTAAGTAAGTTTGTTTTATGGTTTAAAATCTACCGGTAGTTTTTGTTTTTTTGATGGGATGAACCCATCAGTGGGCCAAACTGAGTTCACCTGTGGGCCTGATTTGGCCACTGGGCCACCAGATGAACAGCCCAGTGTTAGACAATAGCTAATGCAGAAAGAGCAGAAATATAGGCCACCTGCATCATGAAGGACCCCACTCACCCAGCACACACTTTTTGCCCCACTCCCCTCAGGACGGAGGTTGAGGAGCATTAAGTGTATAACCACTAGAATCTTCACCAGCATATAGACTGAGGAACAGCTTCTACCCTGAGGCTGTTAGACTCATGAATATCTAACCAGAATAATCACTGAAATATCACATCAGTTTGCTGCTGATCTGTTTCATGCTGCTGTGTTCATTCGTGCCCATCTGCTCACACAGACTCATGTTCGTGCTGCTGTTTGGAGTAACGTTTATATGATATTAATGCTTAGTGTATTTTTAGTTGAAGTTTTTCTTAGTTCACATCTTATGTTATTACCGTATTTTCTGGTGTATAGGTCGCACCGGTGTATAGGTCGCACCATCCAATTATCACCAATAGATTGGAAAAAATCCCTAGATAGGTCGCACCGGTGTACAGGTCGCACCTACGTTTAACTCTGCTGCAAATGTCTGCCACAGGAGCGCACAGCAAGGCTTTTAAGAAGATTAACACTTAAAAACAATTATTTGTTTGATAAAAATTAAAGCAAATACATGTCTGAGCTGAACTTTTCCTTAATAAATGAAAGTAATTGTGAAATGAGCTGGATTTTAAAATTTGTTTTGCCGAAAGTGATAACAAGCCGAGCCAAGATGGTGTAGTGGTTAGGGCGTTTGACTTGGGACCCGAAGGACGCGGGTTCGCGTCCCGGCCACTACACACCTTGGGGTGTCTATGAGTGCACACCTATTTCTCCAGCTCCCCGAGCGCCTTCTATGGCTGCTCACTGCACCACCTGGTAGGTGGTTGGGTTAAATGCAGAGACGAATTTCGTCTGTGTATGGGAAACATACGCAGATGACAAGATTAGACAATTATTATTATTATTATATAGGTCGCACTGGTGTATAGGTCGCAGGCCTTGAAAAAACCATAAAAAGGTGCGACCTATACACCGGAAAATACGGTACTGTTTTTCTTTTACTTTTTATTGTTGGATGTAACTGGGACCCTGCACATAATCTCGTTTCATCACATGTACCACATGGTGCGAATGACAATAAAGATTCTCTTGAATCTGACTGAAAGTATTATTTGGATTGTTTGAGTGTGTTTCAGGTCTGTTAAGGTATGAAATTATAAAACTACTGCATTTTTAGCATAATTTGTATGCCCTGTGACTTATAGGCTGAAGCGACATATTTATGGATTTTTCTTCATATTTATAAACCAATTTTTGGCTGAGATATGACCGTTTTCATTCATTCTGACTGAAAAAAGTTTGAACACTACCATTTGTATCCACTAGATGGTAGCAGAGAAGTAAGGCATGTTGTATCATGTAATGGGTAAAAGTGGATATTCAATTCAGTTAATTTTTATAGCGCCAAGTCACAACAAAAGTCATGTCATGCCACCGAACAGAAACGTCCATACATAAAGATAATCTAAAAAAGCTAAGTCTGGTCCTCTGGACATTCAAAAAAACAAAGCAAAAAAAATTTTTGTAGCAACTTTTCATCTTTCGTCCTAAAGACTTCTTCAGTTTGAGGTGCTGTGTTCAGCTCAGGGTTGCCAGATCTCCAGACTGAAAGAAGCGATCAGCTCCTTCAAAACAAGCACAAACAAGCGACTCGCTCTTTCAAAAAAAGCCCCAAAAAAGCACCCCATCCCATTGTGTAAAAAAAGGCAGTTTTAAACAGTATAAACATATTTATTATGGCATTACATATAACAAGCAAAATTATACATTAAAGAACGTATTCAGTCTAAAAAATAAAAATACATTTTGCATTTTTCTCCCATCTGTGGTCGTGGTCAGATCCAGTCTTGAAGAGCACGCTCTTTCTCCCAATCTTTATTATATTTTTTCCATATTTACCCCACTTAGAGCTCATATTAGCGTTGTCTTGTCTAGACATTTCACTAAATTCTTTAGTTTGTAGCAGGTCGCTTTTGTAAATGAGCCCTCGAGGCTCAATGCTAAATAAAGGTTGAATGAATGAATGAATAGACAAAGAATAAATAACAATGTTGCATTCGCGTGTAGTCGGATGTCCCGTGAAGAAACACGGTTTTTAATTTTAAACTCACTTTGAAAGTAATTTTCATTAATTTATCATTTTGTTTGCTAAAAACTAACATAGTTGAATGATACAAGATATATATGTTGTGTCACTATATGCTGCTCATGCTGACTCATCATTAATTGCTCGCGCTTATATAGTTTTACCGGCTCTGACTGTCGCTTGCGCCAACTGCACCTGAACGTAACATCCGCCTTGACGTAACATACGTGGAAGGGGGGCGTGACAAACTACCTACCACTCGCATTACTGCTCGACTGAAAAACAAGCACAAATAAGCGACTCAATGTCCGCGAGAAGCCCAAAAAAACGCCACAAGCGGCTGATCAAATTTGAAAGCAACTCCAGGGAAAAACAAGCCCAATGCCGCTTGAAATAAGCGGACTTGGCAACTATGGTTCAGCTCAGTCTTATAAATAGCACCCTCCCACAGTGGATCAACCAGTTGGCTGATGACAGCCGAAACCAGCTGCTCACATGATCAAGGAGGACCATCAGCCTAACGATGGATCGTTAGCACCCTGATGGTTGTTTGCTATTCACAGAGGGCTGAGTGATACTAGCAATAACAGCATTGTAAGAGGGGGACAGTTGAACCCGGAGGCCTCCACCCCTGTTTAATGATGGGCACTACAAATGGATGACAGGGATGTCATCATGGAGACTGATGAAACAATGGTCTCTTTTGATGTCACATCACTCTTTACGTGCATTCCTGTTGATGAGGCAGTAGAGGTGGTCTGTTTAAGGTTAAAATCAGACACCACTCTGAGCAGGACCACGCTTTCCACAGAGCAACTGTGTCAACTCTTGAAACTGTGCCTGCAGTCAACCTACTTCACATATGGGGAGCAATATTATAGGCAGAAACATGGGTGTGCTATGGGGTCTCCAGTTTCTCCTATTGTTGCCAACCTGTACATGGAGGAGGTAGAAAAGAGAGCCTTGACATCCTTTTCAGGGACACCACCAAGTCATTGGTTCAGGTATGTTGAAAACACCTGGGTTAAAATTAAATCTCAGGAAGTCCAACATTTCACTGATCACATCAACTCTGTGGATAAAGGGTTAGGGATCAAGTTCACACGAGAAGATGTAAAGGATGGCGGGCTGGCTTTCTTGGACTGTGAGGTCTAAGTTTCTGATGGAGGACCTTTGCGAATGGATTTTTACCACAGACCCACCCACACAGACTAGTACTTGTGGTTTGACTCCCATCACCCTCTGGAGCACAAGTTAGGAGTCATCAGGACTCTGTATCACAGAGCAGACAGCGTCCCCACTAACTCAGGGGCCAGACAGAAGGAGAAATCCCACACAAGACAGGCTCTAGATAGAACAATGTGGATATCTAACTGGACTCAGGATTCTGCGGTCTACAGTCATCTGCAGGCAAGCATCACTCTTTCAGGGATGATGACATAAAAATGACTGAAACTAAGGGAATCAGTTCAGAGGAAGCCTTAATTAAATTACCTAAACATCAATACTTAGTAGTGTGTTGTTTATTTTATTCCAAAAATAGACTAAACACAATATATAAACGCAACACTTTTGCGTTTGCTCCAATTTTTCCTGAGCTGAACTCAAAGATCTAAGACTTTGTCTTTGTACAAAAAAGGTATTTTTCTCTGAAATATTACTCACATATTTGTGTTAACCTGTCTCATTGAGCACTTCTCTTTGGCCAAGATAATCCATCCACCTCACAGGTGTGGCATGTCAAGATGCTGATTAGACAGTATGATTATTGCACAGATGTGCTTTAGGCTGACCACAATAAAAGGCCACTCTAAAATGTGCAGTTTTATTGCACGGCACTATGTCACAGATGTTGAAAGTTTTGAGGGAGCGTGCAATTGGCATGCTAATATTGTGAACAATATTTGAGAGAATAAGGCTTACGTATTGTGTACATATAGAAAAAGTCTTAGATCTTGTGAAAAATGGGAACAGAAACAAACATGTTGCATCAATATTTTTGTTTCAGTATAAGTATACAATATTTAGCCTTTCCAATATTTTGTCTGCCCTGTAATGGACTATCCAGAGTGCAGCCTGTCTTTTTACTGATGGAGACAGGCACTAGGTCCCTATGGCCCTGAACAGAAACAGGCATTGATAGTGATGATGATGATTCAGTTATTAAAATAGTTTCTGATTACCTTTCTGTGTCTAATAGTTGCAGCTCTAATTGATGTGTGTGATTGTCATTATGTTGTGGAGACTGACTCCTCCTCTGACCTATCTCCCAGCTGAGTTTCCTGGACCCCCTGCTCCATCCTCTACATCTTTGTCAGAGCAGAACACAGAGCAGCCTTTGCTTCTTTTAATTTACTGTGTGAATGATTACATAGCTCATTGGCTGGCCATTGTCTGGCTGATGGATTTAATTAAGTTGGGATTAATCACGGCAGGTGATATTTAATGTTTAGGATGAGGGAGCAGAGGAGTGTCCGCTCATGGTGAAATCACACGTTAGCGGGCTGTTCTTAGATTAATGTACCTTCTTGACAGAGGTTGAAAAATAAATTTCACCCGTTTTGTCTCCTGGCCTCTCGTTTGCGCTCTTCATTTTTTCCACATCACGGCACGCTGGTTGGCCCTCCCTCTCTGATTTCTCTGTGCGATGAGTTATTTCCGATGTTACCGCTGTCAAATGTTTCGTCTCAGGTTTGTCAGCAGCAGCAGCAGAGAGTAAGCTGTGGTCATGAAAGCATCCATAAATCAGTTTAAAGGCTTCTAGGAATGTCAGATTTGTCTGATATTCATCATTTTTCAGCGCCTCCTTCTGTATCAGTTCGAACTGCATCAGTGCAAACATCACTTTTTATTGCAAATTCAATGATGTAAAATTGCAAGTAAAGGTGTGGTATAACATATCACTTACAGTTCTTGCACATGAAGTAATCCTGGCCCTCGATGGCAGAAACGAGGCAAGTAATCAGCCGTAAATCTGCTCTCAACTTAAACAGAACTTTACATTTAAGTTAACATTATATGTATTGCTCCAGCGGGGTTAGGTAAAACTATTCACAAGTTTATTAAAGCTTCAGTGTTTGCTTTGTTAGACTTTTAGTCATATTGTCAGGTTACCTGTTGGTTATAATATCCAATATCATTTGATGAAAAGAGCATACAAGCATACTTTTATGATAGAGGATAGAAACTTTAATGTAATATAAAATGGACGGTGCTTAACCTCCAATCATTTTA
>JBBPBX010021362.1:30389-42457 GCA_038048925.1 Garcialebias charrua
ACCCACCCCCTCCTTCCCCCGTCTGTGTGAAGATTTATACTGTATTTACTTACGAGAAATGTACTGGGCTAACAGAGAGGCAGAGAGTACTAATGAAACATACATAAATAAAATGAAAATAATCATTTAAAAAATGGCACAAGAACTAAAGTTGTTAGCTAAGAAGTAGATTTTTATTTAAAAAAAATTACAAACCAAGAAATTTAATTGACTTGCTTGAAGAATTCTCGGTGGATCTGAGGACACATAAATACAAATTATTACATTCTTATTCAGCATTCCGTATAAAACGTGACTGAGAAAGGATTGATTGCAAAAAATTACCATTGTATTTTTCTTGATATTAAGAAAAAATATAAAAGGTTACATAAGCATCTCTGATACAGGAACTAAAAACTTATTGTTAAAGGGGACCTCAGATGTATTTTTTAAATTTTTATGGTATTTCTGTGGGATATCCAGACCCTATTCCTTCAATTTAATGCACAAAATAATTATTAGATAATCAATTATACCCTTTTTAATTCTGCCATTTTTAACTTTCGTTTTGAACGACCGGTTTCTTGAAGTCCACGCCCTTCAACGATCTGTTCACGCCCTCTGTAACAGCCAGTATCTGTAATGTGTTGTTGTTTTAAAATTAGCTCTTTTTTTATTACTCATTTGACTTACTGTTAGTGTTAGCTTAAGATAACTTACCGAAACCCGTCTGAGCGCGCCGCAGTTTGCTGCTCCTTTTAGCATTAGACCACCCGAATCCGAAGCTAATGTTAGCTTGTTCCTCTTCCGGTTTTCGCCAGCTCCGCTCGTTGCACGCGATGAGATTTTGGGAGTTATCGCTGTTCCAGTGAAGACAACACAAAGTTCACCAAGTGTCTCCCGTAAATTAATCTGTAAGGAGAAGGTCCTCTTGCTGCGAGCCTGCTGCGAGGCTGCTGCAAGGCTGTACAGTTGAAGCTCCGCTCCATCGCGCCGGAAGAGGGTCCCGTCGAACCCGGTCCTTCCGCCTGTGGTCCGCTCGTTTAATTTTTGCCGGCTGCGCGTTGGCAGCGATCGCAAATACACTAAAAATTGAACTAAAACATAAAAATAACAATTATACTTTATTTATAAAGCCATTTAAAAAAACACAGCTGCAACAAAGTGCTGTACACATGAAATTAAGAACATATAAACAAAAGATGAGATGAAATCATGAAAAACAACAGTCATGTGTTTAATACAGAAGTGGGTTGAGCCTAACCAGGGGTTGCTAGGTGAGGGGCTGGACTCAGGTTTGATCTGATTGGCTGGCGGCTTGTGACGTCAATAAATGCAGGAAGTGTGAATCCTGGTGTATTTATCAAAAATAAATAAATCTACTTAGAGTAAATAAACCACTGGGTGCATTTTTTTGGCACAAGGACTGTTTTTTTATGAAGTAAATACCCAAAGTTTAGTAAAAAAACATTAAAAAGTGAATTTTGCATGTGTGGTCCCCTTTAAATATAAAATAAATATTTAAATACTTTTTTAAAATCATGAATGTAGCCGAATGCTACACAAAGATTTTAGAATTTGATCAATCTTATTTATAAAATTCTAATCCAAATACTTTAGGTGTTAAAGGCTTAACAACTTTAAAATCGGACGTTTTAACAGTAGGCCTGGCGCTCACACGAGCGGCCCGATTTAATGACATTTTAGCGAAAAAGACTCCAAATTGTTTCGCTGAACCAAGCGGACAGATCCGTTTTTATCATGAAAATCTAACGGCGAAAGATCCGATTTTACATAATCCACAAATTACGTTTTTTGTCGGAAATGAAAGCTAAGCTAATGCTAACGGAGCCGCCAGCTAAAAGCTTCGTCCGTCCAAAAACAGTGCAAATGCTGTTATACTGTGAAACCAAACGTTTCAAAATTGTCCTGATGCATGCTCAATAATCCAGGTAGAAAAATCCAAAAAGGCTAAGTCTGGTCCTCTGGACATTCAAAAAAACAAAAAAGCAAAAAAAAAAAAAACTGTAGAAACGTTTCGTCTTTCGTCCGAAAGACTTCCTCAGTCAGTTTCAAAATTGTGTTTTCTCTGCAAAAAGAAACTGAGAATTCGCTTACCAATTTTTATCGAAATAGTTTTGTAGAAAAAGCCGAATGATGACGAAGCAAGAATTCAGGAGGCCTTGTTGTCATTGAGAACTTTGATACAATGTTGCCAGATCTCGCGACAGAAGCAAGCGACAGCCCAAAACAAGCCCAAAACGAGCCCAACTGGCAACCCACCCCATTGTGTAAAATTAAGACCGTTTTTAACCAGTATAAACATACATTTATTATGGCGTTGCATACAAACGGCAAAATTATGCTAAACACTTTGAAAAACATATCCACTCTAAAAAATAAAGATACATTTTGCATATTTATACAGATTTATCCCATTAAGCCTCTGGGACTCATTTACAGGAGAGACCTGAATTTTAAACGAAGAGTGATGAGAACAATTGACAACGACAACAATAGACAATCATAAAGGATGCGCACGAATTGAAAAATAAACTAAAAATTAAACAGCTAACCATGCTGAGTGGGCACCCTTTTTCCATTTTTTATTATATGTTTTCCCCCTATTTTGCCCACTTATTGGAGCTCATTTTAGCGTGGTCTTGTCACTCTAGACGAAGAATAAAGTGCAACGAATAACAAGCCCAAATAAGCGACTTTACATTCAAAGTAAGCCCAAGTAACCACAATAAGCGACTACAGAAAATAAAAAGCCCAGAGTAGTTTGTAATAATCGGACTTGGCAACTATGTTCACAGACACCTGTGATTATCTGAGGGGAACAGAAAAGTAACATTCATGAAACAAAAACAGTTTTATCTTGGTCATCCAGAGAGGTTCAGTTCATGTTATCAGATTCTGAGTAGGGAGAGTCTGTTACTGCGAGGTGAAGTTGAGAGGAACTGGATGTTTTTATAGCAGTCGCATAGGATGTTGATAAAACACGGAATATATTTGGATTTAATGCAAAACAAATGGGAAGTAGAGAAAGTATTACCGGTATACTGCATTGAATTACAATTATTGATGGTTTAAACTTTTATAATAAGCTTGTTAATTTGAATTAACAACCATAATCAGATCAAAATTAAGTTTAGACATTTTTGGATAACAAGTCTTAAACAAAATTAGCAGAAATATATTTTTAGACTTGCCAGTAAATTCTGTCTTTTAAAAATTTAACTAAATTGATAAAACTTTGACACTTATAAAGAATAAAAAAGTATTCTTGTCAAATAGAAATTTGACTAGATTGTAAGTTGAAACGCTCAGTTTAAATTCATCATTTTAAAATGATTTTTGCATACATTAAATATGTTTTATAGATTTTAAAAAGCTGTTTCACATTTGGGTAGATTTTAAGAGCTGTTTCCTTTTAAGAGTTATATAATGTAGATACCCATTAATGTTAATGAGATATTATTAATATCTTTGATTTAAATAGGTTAAAGAACACACTCTTCCCAATAATAAAAATGCTTTATTAGAAGTAACTTTTCAGCAAGTAGGTTAAATATGCACAAGAATCTAGCCAACTCTCCAGGAGTAAAAGACACATTTCACTGTTAAAACCTAATTTTGGTGTAGTTTCGCATAAATTGTGACCATTAATGGCAAAAAGAGGTCTGGTAAATTTGAAAGGGAATTAGAATAACATATCGTTTGACCATGCAATGCATAGGCTTTGACAGCAGTGAGGGTTGTTTTTATTCAAACAGATTGGGGTTGTGTATACAGTAATAATAATATGGAATATTAAAACGGGAAGTACCGTAGCACTCACAGACACGCCTTGACTGAATACACATTTTTAATTTAATCATTACTTCGACAACGCTGCAGAAAAGCAGAGCGAATATGGAAGCGCGACCGGCTTCATGTATCTCAGGGAATACTGAGAGACTGTCTCTGTGATTATCAAAATGCTGTGAAGCAGGCCAAATCACAGTACCTCTCCAATTTAATCTCCACCAGCTCCAACCGGCCGAGGACGCTTTTCAGCACACTCCAGTCTGTTATCAATCCATCTGTCAATGTTCTGAAAACTGCCACACAGTCTACCTGTGACGACTTTCAGAGCTATTTTGTCAACAAAATAGACTCTATCAGGCAGAACATTGTCAGTCCATCCAACACCATCCAGTCATGTGCGTCTGCAATAACCACAGCTGTTTTTGACCAATTTGACCTGGTCTCACTGCCTAACCTCACCAAGGTGGTTCAGCAGATGAAACCAACTAACTGTTCTCTGGACATCATTCCCTCTAAAATGTTCAAACAATCCTTTGATGTAATTGGTCCTTGTGTTTTGTCATTTATTAACAGCTGTCTATCTTCAGGTTTTGTGCCATCTGCTTTCAAACATGCTGTGGTCAGGCCTCTTCTCAAAAAACCAGGCCTAGATCCTACAGCTCTCTCTAATTTCAGACCAGTTTCCCATCTGTCATTTCTATCAAAGGTCCTAGAAAAGATTGTTTTTATTCAACTTCAATCTTTTCTAGAGCTCAACAACCTGTTTGAAAAATTTCAGTCAGGTTTTCGAGCTCGTCACAGCACTGAATCTGCACTGCTCAAAGTACAGAATGACATTCTTCTGTCCCTGGATGCAAAAAACCCTGCACTGCTGGTGATGTTAGACCTCTCAGCAGCTTTTGACACCGTCGACCATCAGGTACTAATCAACCGCTTGTCTCAGCAGGTTGGCCTCCAGGGAGCTGTGCTTGAGTGGTTCAAATCTTACCTGTCTGGGAGAACTTTTTCTGTCATGATAGGCGATCTGTCCTCCTCTTCATCAACCCCTCTGACCTCTGGCGTACCACAGGGATCTATTCTAGGGCCAGTCCTCTTCTCTCTTTACATGCTGCCATTAGGATCAATCATTGCACGTCATAACCTGTCTTTTCACATGTATGCAGACGATTTACAAATCTATCTGCCAGTCACTCCCAACCCCTCACTCAGTTCAAACACTCTTGTCAACTGCTTAAATGACATTAAGCACTGGCTCTCTCAAAACTTCCTCCACCTAAACACAGATAAAACTGAATGCATTTTATTTGGTGCACCTGATGACACCAGCAACATCCTTCCCAGTCCCAGTGTTGGTTTTCCCCTCCCCCACTTCAACCCGGTGGTCAGAAATCTTGGAGTGCAGCTTGACTCCAACTTAAAGCTTGATAAACAGATCAGTTCTGTTGTCAAGACCAGCTTTTTCCAGCTCCGACTGCTCTCCAAAGTCAAGTCATTTCTCAGCCGTGGTGATCTGGAGAAGGCCATCCATGCCTTTGTGACCTCCAGACTTGATTATTGTAATGCTTTGTATGTTGGTATTAATCAATCCTCCATCTCCCGTTTACAGCTTGTACAGAACTCTGCCGCGCGCTTTTTGACCAACACACGAAAATATGAACACATCACTCCTGTCCTGTCCTCTCTACACTGGCTCCCGGTTCAGTTCAGGATACAGTTCAAGCTGCTCCTGTTTGTTTTCAAAGCTCTGAATGGACTTGCTCCTCTGTACATCTCAGAACTTTTGAAAGCCCATCAGCCCGGCAGAGCTTTACGATCTGCCAGTCAACACCTGCTGGAGGTGCCTCGCTCAAGGTACAAACAATGGGGAGACCGGTCATTTTCTGTTGCCGGCCCAAAAGCCTGGAACAGCCTCCCCCTTGAGCTGCGTGCCACCTCTGATCTGACTCTGTTCAAAACCAGACTGAAGACCCACTTGTTCAAAAAAGCTTTCAGTGTGTAACTTTTATTACTTTTGGTATTTTAGTATGTAGCATTTTTTATTTCCATTGCCTTTTTATTTCCACTTGTTCAAAAAAGCTTTCAGTGTGTAACTTTTATTACTTTTGGTATTTTAGTATGTAGCATTTTTATTTCCATTGCCTTCTTTTATTGCTGTTGTTTCTTATTCTATTTTCATTGATTTATTGTTCCAGTTTATTCATCTTTTTATCCTGTTAAGCACCTTGGTCAATGCAAGGCATTGTAGGAAGGTGCTATACAAATAAAGTTTATTATTTATTATTATTATTATTATTATTATTACTTTTCTATTTAGGACATAATTTGGATCAGTTTATAATAAGTGGGAATTAATTAAAAGGATACCTGTTGAAAATTCACTTTTATGTAAATGAACATATTAAAATTCCATTGTGCAAACCAGAATTACAGAGGTGACTCTATTCAAGGTAAATGCTTATAGCATGATTACTTTGAACCTTGTTTGTTAAAGATTTTTACATTTTTCTATTTTCTCATTTTTTTCTTAGAAGCAGCCTCACGGTGTTTGTGGAGCAGGAAGCGTAAGTCTGATGGACCTCACGACACTTAGGAGAACACATAGTTGGTAGTACATACATTAAGATAGGATCATGTCAAAAAAACACATGCAACGTCTGAATTTTTGCATTACAACTACTGTGGTTATTGATTGGATCGGATCAGATTTAATATTAAGGGCGTGCCCAGAAACTGGCTCACTGTGACTTCACTGAGAACACCATGGCTGGACTCCCAGGTTGCCCTGCTCAAAATAAACATTCGAGGGGCTTAAAAAACAATTGCATTGAACGAGGGCAGTGCACTGGACTTTTATCCAAGCAAAAGACTGTCCACAAAGATAAGATAAGAGACTGTCAGCAAAGCAAAGGCAAATATTTTGTCAAAGAACTGTCAGAACAAGGTCATCAAACACACATGGCCAGAATATGTGATCACTGGATGCTGTAACAAGAGTGGTCTGAACAGGTTCTCCAAAAAGACAAAGAGAACAGGTCTTGAAGTCACCCACGCCAACTGTCCAGCAAAAGGTCATGCCCCCCGTATGGATCTGTGAGGATCTGTCAATGTCCTGGTATCGTGTTTCAAAACTGCAGTCTGCTATGATTAATTTTTTTTAATGAAACACATTATGCTCATGATATGGCCTGCTAGAGCAAGGCCACAAGATTCTTAGTTTATATTGTACTTATGTGGGTCTGACGACTTATTTTTCCAGTTCCTGTAATTCCGTGATGAAACACAGATAATGATCCCAGTTCATAACCCTGAAACAAGTTAATATTTATATTTTTTGTTTTTTGCAGATTATAATTGTGTCTCCACAAGACATTCATACAATGTTTTATGGAGCTGAAGAAAGGATAGCAGATTATCCTTGACGGGAGTGCATTTTGGTTGGTCTGGTTTGCCACAAAGGAATTATTGTTAGAACAATTTTTATAGCTTTATGCTTTAAATCTTAGATTGTTTATACCATACCACTTTATTTATAGAGCACTTAGGCTGACGCAGGGCCAACCAAGGTGCTGTACGATAGAAACAAGCCAAGCAGACAGGAAAACAAAAGAAAAAACAAAAACAAAAACAAAATATATAGAAATAGCAACAGAAACTAGCTAAAATAAGTGAACAGTGTATATTACAGAGAAGATCAAAACAAATCACATCATGTTAAAGGCGAGAGAATAGAAGTGGGTTTTTTAATCGAGACTTAAAGACTGTGAGTGAGGGAGCCTGCCTGACACTCAGTGGCAACTCATTCCTATATAATAATGTAATAAGGGAATATTAGAAAGTGTTCCTAGAAATAACTAAAAATAATAAAGAATAAATCACTACTAACACTGATAATGGCTCATAAAGGAAACAGATCAACAGTTATACAAAAATAACTTTTTAGATTTTTATATTCAAAAGCATAGCCATTTAAAGGATCATTTAAGAAGCACATTGTACTGTAGGATAAATCAGATAAACCTACGAACCACATTGCTTTTATATATGTTGTTTAATAAACAGGTACTGTGTATGTCATTTGATAAACAAGTATTTATTTTTAACAGATCCAAAAAGAAAAACTATGGGGGACGCCCTGGAGTTTGGATCTATTCAAATGGTTGATTTGAAAGGTTGATTTTGAAATGTGGTGGTTCTATATTTTTAAAACACGACTGACTCTGACTATAGACTGGACTTATTTTGAGCTTATAGACCACATGTTTGTATTGTAAATTATTTATTACTACAGCGCTATATGTATGTCTATATGGCTGTATGTATGTCTATATGGCTGTATGTCTGTCTATATGTCTGTATGTCTGTCCATATGTCTGTATGTCTGTATATATGTCTGTATGTATGTATGTATGTTATTTGTACTTTTCTATTTTGTTGCACGTATGTTTAGACTTTTTCTACAGACTATGAAAAAGGTAAAGTATTTTAAGTAAGTATAAGACGTCTCCTGCTACTCACTTACAATGATCATACTAATTAAAAAACTTACTAATTAAAAACTAACCTCAAATCAAAGTGAGTGATTACTCATTTTCACTGAAGAATGAAATAATTTGTTGTTGTTGTTTTTTGCCATTAAATACAAATGTTTTAGATAGTAAGAATGGAATTTTATTTTAAGTTTAAAGAAACAATTATTATTATAGCCAATTACAGAATTTAGTTTAAGTTAACAGATTTGACTCACTAAGGAGTTACCCACAGTTTGGCCTTCCCCAGACCACAAATGGCTCATTGGATCAAAAGGCCTTAGTTTTATTTAACAATTTGCAAGTTTTTTGGTGTCCAGTTCTTCTCTCGAAAGACTACGGATTTCCGGAACTCCTTCAGGAGGGGTTGCCAGTGATGCCAGAAGTGAATCCCGCCTCAGACTGTCCTGCTAGAGACGGCTGGAAACGAAACGAGGGTGAACGGGACCCCAACAGATGCTACAACTGAGACCGGTGCTCCTCTCAGCAGATGCTACAACTGAGACCGTGCTCCCCTGAAAAAGAAGTTTGGAACAATCGCTGAGCCAGATTTTGAGATCGATCTGGTCAGAGCAAAGCTGTCCACTTTGTCAGGACAAGTGACCTGACTACCCTATGACACACACAATTCAAGTTTGCGACCTGCTACTGTGCCCGCAATCCAGCACCCATACCTGAATGGACTAAACACCCAGGAACAGGCAGCTGGACAAGACTACATGTCTGAAAAAGTGAATGATGCCCATCAAACTGCCTGATGCCCGCTGCCCACAGGGCGCACAAAAGCTATCCCCAAGAAGAAAAACTGGGCCTAAAACAAAAGCTCTCCCCAAGAAGAAAAACTGATCTCGTAAGCAAAAGCTTTCCCGCAGAAAAACTGGACTTATTCCACACACAAAAACTCTTCCCCCCCCAGATGAAATGAACTTGTGCCCAACAACTTATACCACAAACAAATCCCCAAGGAACAGAAAGAACTTGTTCAGAAAACGGGACACTCCCTCCCCAGGAAAGACACTGAACTTGCCCATATCCTCCCACACCAGAAGAAGATGGATGCTGTGAAGAAGAATGTTTGATCTATTTCATTTTTTAAGTTCAAACCGGTTGTTTTCGCTTTCCTGGGCAATAGTTGAAATCACAGAAGTTTCAAACCAACTCAAAGCTTATTTTATTTTTGTGCCCATAAAGGGCTACTTTGTTGTGTTTGAGAATCATTTCCCACATCTTTGAAAGTGTATAAGTTCTATTTAATTGTTTAACACAACAAATTAGATTGGTTCTTTTTTTGGTTAAGACAAATTAGATTGGTTCTTTTTATTTTAAAACAAATTAAATAGCTTATTTCTTTTATTTGTTTAACACAAATAGATTAGTTCTTTATATATATATATATATGTTTCTTCTCAAAAGTTCTATTTCTTTGGAAAAACTTGGTTTTTGTGGGTAAATAGACTAATCCCTGCTAAATATATTATTCCTTTTAAAACTTTTGACATAAGCCATGAAGTGAGACCATACTCACTGCAAAATTCTCCTCAAATCTTTATTTCTCTCAAGCATTGAAATAAGTCATGAAATATGACAATCAACAGAGTTCTCCAAAACTTTATAATCTCTCAAACCATCCTAAAAAGGTGATCCTGAGTTGTCAGGGCGTTACTGTGGAGGCACGGGACGGTGGTGTGAGTTTTTGCCCCTAATTAGAAATTCGGCCTCAGGGGTTGTTTTCCATACCACTCACATAATTGATAATGATCAGTTTATATATGATAAAGAGGATGGAATGATGGAGATGTTCAACATTTATCATCTAAAACTAATTACTCTGACCCAATAATTATAACCCAGCTCACTTATATCAAATATTCTCTGTTCCCTTTAAACACTTATATTTGATAGTACAAACATGTTGTTTGCTTTTCTCCTTGATACAGAAAAGACAGTCTTCTAGCCTTGACAATGTTTGGATTAGATGTTCTTGTAGGATCAGAACCACGACTTGTTTGTTTTATCTGTAAGACGTCAGAGCTTGTCAAACTCCACCTGCTTCTTGTTTAAATAGCTTGTCATGTCCAGTACAATTCGGAATTGTGCTGGACAATGTATTTGAGACCAAACTAAGTTTCAAAAGACATTAAAAAGCCTTCCCCTTTGCAAAGTTGTTTGTCTGATTTAACACTGTTCTCTTGTTTATCTTGTGTGGTTTTTATTAAGGTAACAGGGGTTTAAAATCCCCATCACCTGACTCAGCTTCCTCCATGGAAGACATGCGAGTGGGATTGAGAAGGTCAGAGAAGTATTTTTACACCTCCAGACAGCATCACTGGTTGAGGTCAACAGCACCCCCAACTTCACTGAACACAGTGTTAGTAAAGTGCAACTTTCCCTTCCTTAGCCACCTGATGGTTTGCCAGAATCTCCTTGGACCAATAGTCTCTATCTAAGGCCTCACCGAACTTCGCCCACATCTGGCTTTTGTCTCTGTAACAGCCAAGGCTGCTGACCACAGACCAGATGTCCACCACTGAGTTCAAGAATGGCCACTGCTAGAATCACCAACAACTTTGTGGCCACAGCTCAAAGCAGTCACCTCAACAACTGTTATGTACCCCAGAGTTTTAAAGTGTTTTTAAACTAACAGTCTAAGCTGACTGCACCCTCCTGTATGTTTTTTTTCTCTCTGTAACCTGCTGCAGTTTGCTGTAGCCTGCTGGTTCAGGAAGAACTCACCTTTTTTTTTTAACTCAGCCAAGTCCTAATCAGGCTTAATTGAGCAGCACAGGTGTTCACCTGCAGCTCCTGCCTTTATATTTCACAGGTAGTGCTTTGAGCAGTGTGGAGCCTTACTGATGTGAGGTTGAGAATGCCAGCTGAGGTTGGTGGACACAAGCAAGTGTGCTTGTTGGAACTACTTGGAATCCTGTTGCAGGTAAAACCAAGTTTTTGATCAAAGCAGTTGTATTGCTGCATGTGTATGTGATCCAGAGTGTTCTCCACCCACTCTGATCACTGAGTGTTGAGCTCTCATGCTAGTTTGTGTGAGTAAAAGCTCTTGAGGTTTGGGGGCTGTTTAAACAGCTCCTGTAGAGCAAGGGTGCTCTTATCACAGCTCTAGTGTTTACTAGAGTTGTGTGTGTGTGGAGACTTGATGGAGCAGGATCTGGCTTGCTGATCAAGTGTGGAAGCTGGACTTGTGAACCAAGTCCTGGTTGAAGACACCTTAAAGGTAATTAAGCCGAGTGTTGACACACAGTTTTAGAGTTGTGTGATAAACTAACACAGGGAGATCTCCATCCTATCTGACTGTTAGTGTGTGTGCTCCAGGGGGAGTATAGTTGAGCTGCTTTGAGCTCTAAAAGTGACTCTGGCTGCCTAAAGCAGAGTTTGGTGTAGGTTAAAGCACCTTAAGTGCTAATAGCGATTTAGTTTTGGACATAGGAGGAGTGTGGTTGTGTTTGAGCCTATAAGGCTTAATTGAGTGACACTGAGGCCAATGTCTGTTCAGCTGTTCTGAAGGAGGACTGCTGTGGTCCAATGTGAGGGACTGTTAATTGCTTTTTTTCTCTTTTTGTCAATTCCTTTGTACTTTTGATGGGTGAGGTTTGGTAGCCTAGTTTTCGTATTTATTTCGTATTTTTCCTTTTGGTTAAATGAGGGCCTTATAAATTATAGATAGATCGTCGCCTGGGGGAGAACACTACGGCCCTACCGGGTTGGGTTTGCCTGGGTGGCGTTTTCCTAAGTTTG
>JBBPBX010021363.1:0-12518 GCA_038048925.1 Garcialebias charrua
GTGCTGGGCCATCCTTTTGGCCAGTGGCTGTTTAGTTTCCCCGATATAAGACTGATCACAGCCCTCCTGACACTGAACAGCATACACAATGTTACTCTGTTTTTGCCGGGGGACTGGATCTTTGGGATGAACCAGTTTTTGCCGTAATGTATTTTGAGGTTTAAAAGCCACTGGGACGTTGTGTTTAGAAAATAAACGTCTCAATGTCTCTGAAACCCCTGCAACATATGGAATGGCCACTGGTCTGGGTCTGGGTTCCTTGCTTGCTTGCTTTGTTTTGTTTTTTTGTTTTTTGAATGTCCAGAGGACCAGACTTAGCTTTTTTAGATTTTTCTACCTGGATTATTGAGCATGCATCAGGGTACATCTCTTTAGACTCGCTTAACTCTCCTAAATGTATTTTACATTATTTTGTATTTTATATTTTTTCATTATTCTAGATTTCAATTTTTTCCTACTGATGTGTCAACTGTGTTTGTTTTGTTTCTTTAGTTTCTTTTTCAGCTGTTAAACTGAAGAATATACAGATTTCACAGCGGATAGGTGCAGCCGTGGGTTTGTGCTATGCGTATGGCATCTTCACGATACATCCAATCTTCACAGCTATATCCATGCGTTTGTGCTACGCGTATGCCATCTTCATGATACATCCAATCTTCACAGAACACCGGCACCGGGCAGTTTATTGTAAGACAACGCGCCTCGCGTACGCGGTCGTAAAATTTGAGCTTTGCGCGTTCGTGCCCTGCGGGGTTTTTTTGCGCTTGTGCCTCGCGCTCGCACGGCGTTGAGCGCCGTTCCGCCAAACGCAGAGCTATGCCTGGGCCTTAAAAGTTGCACCAATACCAGAAGTCACAGCACCCTTTTCCTGAACGTTTTGAGAAATGATTTGATGAAACAGCTCAAACATTTTGGAACGCCGAAAAATAATAAAAATGGATCACAACAGAGTGAATGATTCATGAATTCACAAAATAATTGGCTCTAAAAGTGTAATCTACCAAAGAGACGTTATTAAGGAGGTAGTACAGGATCTGTGAACGTCTGGACTACAAATGCGGCCTTCGAAGCATACAGGCCCTGAATTTAGACACAGCCTTAAATATCTTCTCTGCTAAGTGTGTACTGTTGTTTTATCCTTGATGACATTAGTTTGGATAGTACATCTCCAAAATGAGTTTTGTTAAGAGATAAGTTCCCAATTCTTGATCTAATATTTTATTTTCTAGATCTTGGCCACCTTTAGCGCTAGCTTCTGTTAGCATGCTAAGCTACAAAAACACAACAGATTTACAAGTTCTTGTTAAGAAGTTAAATCCATTAACTACCTAGAAACCACAGCTATTTAACATCGTCTGATGCTGAATGAAAAAACTAACCTGAACTCATTTTGTCTCCAACTCGACAGTTCCTCTTCGTAATCTGAGATTATTCCTTCAAAAAGACCCGATATTTCTCCACAGCTTCCGCCAGTCTGTTGGACCCGCTGTCTCCACGGTTTTACACCTCGGTGAAGTCTAGGTTGGATCTTTCACACACATTCGCTCCGTGGATTCAGCGGTGTCCTCGTGCCCTTTCACCCGCCGCAGGCAGCGAGATCACGGTCAGATGATCCTGAACGCTGGTTCTTTTTAGGGACTGTCAACAAATTACCGAACGAATGAAAGAGAATAAAAATAAAATAAAAAACTACATATCAAGTGAACTTCGGAACAGGTAACTCTAAATTGTTTTACTAGCCTGGACAAATAAGACTCAACCACTTTTATCCTATTTTAAAGCTCTTTTTAAATTTTCTGGTCTCACTGTCAAACATCATGAGTCCTAATGGCCCTAAACAAAGGCTAAAAACAAAAGTTGCTCTTTAGAAGTGCTCTTCTATGAGAACTGATCTATGAAAGGAGCTGAAACATGGAGTATTGACCCTTAAAATCTGAGATAGGAACCAGTAAGCAGAAATACTTGCTCCAGTTGCAGAAACAGAAACTGATAGCGGCCTCTCGGATTGAACAGCCAGACGCAGGGAGTTTCAAATGGGTGCAGTCTATCTTGACTTTTCTTCTCATTGACACAGTGAAAACTGTAGTATAAAACAAAATAATACAGAACCGTTGGACATGTATAAAACCAACATATCAATGTTCAGTTATACACAAAAGAATACGTTGGGTCCTTTAACTCGTTACAGTTTCGTTTTTTTTTTTTTTTAATAAACCACGACGTTCTACTGCTGGACCAATGAACAAGGATAATTTAGTAGTTATTTACACTCCCACCAAATCCTGTTACAATGAATGAACAAAGTAATACATAAAGAGTGAATGAATTGAACAGAATTTTTAACTCTACTAAATGAATACAGGTAGTCCCCGATTTACGAGCGAGATCCGTTACAACGAGGCGCCGTAAACCGGAAATCTCGTAATTTGGAACGGCCGCCATTTCGCTCGTAAATCCGGAAATCCGCTCGTAAATTGGAACGGTTTTCGCTAGCGCGCCTAAAAACACTCTATTTTCATCTAAAAACTACTTTTGAGTGCATAAAAATGATCGGAAACGTGTGTTTATATGCTTAACTAACTAACTGTAGTGAAAAAACACATGAAAACTCTGTATTTTTTTCGTTTTTTCCAAAAATGTGCAGCTCGTAAGTCTGGAACCTCGCAGATCAGAGCGCTCGTAAATCGGGGACTACCTGTATGTTTGCATAAAGCTATCATGAAATAAGTAAACTGTACAAAAGTTGTTCATATTTTCTCATCCATTTTCCAAAAGAAGAACTAATTTCTGAATTGGCCTCTCAATAATTGAAGGTTTAGAATAAGAATTTGACTTTCGTTCCCCGACTTGAACTTTGACTCGACGGACCAATCCATCACTGCCTTGAACAGTATCAACCACTAGTCCATTGATTCTTGGAAGGTTATCGTCTTTGATAATGACAATGTCCTCCTTCTTGAGATTGCGCTGAGCTGAGTGCCATTTCTGTCTCATGGAAATGTTCATCAAATGTTCCTTTTTCCAGCGACTCCAGAATTGTTCAATAAGATACTGCACTCTCCTCCACTTCTTTGTGGCATATAGGTCCTCTTTCAGTCTATGTAGTTCATTTATCCATTTCTCCCACCGTGGCTTTATATCTTCCGGGAGAGGCATTTCATAATGCCCGTCATCTTTCTGTGTGATGTTGTTGCTGAGAAACTGTATAAAATTAACATCATCTTGAGACACATATTTATCTTCATAGCTTCTCTCCATGAAATCCAATTCTAAGACCTTTAAGATGTCAGTCGTCGATGGGATTGCTAGCTCCTTTACTGTGAGCCGATGCACAAAGCTTTGACTTCCTTGTCTGTCTAGGTGGGGGTTTGATGAGCCTATTATACTCCATCCTAGTTCTGATCTTTGTGCAAAGGGTTGGTTTTTGTCACCTGTTATGACTTCAAGTGGAGCTAGGGCAGCTGGACAGTTGTATGCAATGAGAAGTCCTACATCACAGTCTTGAACTTTTCTGCCAAGCTTCTGAGATGAGGCCACATCAATGTACTGTAGTTTCTTTTGTTGGGACATAAGACTTGTCTACAGGTAGTCCCCGATTTACGAGCGCTCTGATCTGCGAGGTTCCAGACTTACGAGCTGCACATTTTTGGAAAAAACGAAAAAAATACTGAGTTTTCATGTGTTTTTTCACTACAGTTAGTTAGTTAAGCATATAAACACACGTTTCCGATCATTTTTATGCACTCAAAAGTAGTTTTTAGATGAAAATAGAGTGTTTTTAGGCGCGCTAGCGAAAACCGTTCCAATTTACGAGCGGATTTCCGGATTTACGAGCGAAATGGCGGCCGTTCCAAATTACGAGATTTCCGGTTTACGAGCGCCTCGTTGTAACGGATCTCGCTCGTAAATCGGGGACTACCTGTACTGGGATAAAGTCTCTGCTGTAAGCTTGGTGTAGTTGGATGTAACTCTCTGAGTTATGTCCTCGAACTTGCAGACCATGAACACTCTTGCTGAAAATAACTGTCAACAGCAGTCATAGTACAGAGTTTCAACTTTGTTGGATGGAAATAATAATAATAATAATAATGAATTCAATTTATAACGCACTTTTAATTAATGAAAATCTCAAAGTGCTACAAAGTGCAACAGAATTAAATGTCAATAAAACAAGTAATAAAACAAGTAAAATCGATAACAGTATCAACTAAGATCAAAGATAGAATCATGAGGAGGCAGAGTATGCTTGGTTAAAAAGAAAGGTCTTCAAGCCGCTCTTAAAGTCAACCAGTGACTGTGGAGCTCTTAGGCAGTCAGGAAGAGAGTTCCACAGGCGGGGGGCAGCCACACTGAAAGCCCGGTCTCCCATTGTCCTTAATTTGGTTCTCGGAATGTGAAGTAGATGACTGTTCTGTGACCGTAGAGACCGGGTGGATGAGTATGGTGCAAGAATGTCCTTTAGATAATCTGGTGAAGTTCCGTGTAAGCATTGATGTGTAATGAGAGCAGTTTTGTACTGAATTCTGTAGGCGACAGGAAGCCAATGAAGGTTATGGAGAATGGGTGTAATATGTTCAAATTTACGAACTCTCAACAAAATCCTTGCTGCACTGTTTTGAATATATTGAAGCTTCTGAAGGTATTTACCAGGGATTCCAATAAACAGGGAGTTGCAGTAGTCGAGCCTGGAGGAGACAAAAGCATGGACGAGCTTCTCAGCATCGGAAAAAGTTAGGGATGGGCGAAGTCTGGAGATGTTTCGAAGATGGAAGAAGCAAGTTTTAAACAGAAGCTTAATGTGATTTTCAAATGTAAGATGAGAGTCCATTTTTATTCCAAGATTTGTAACAGAGGTGGAGAGGGGGATGTCTTGTCCAGAAAAGGAAATTGTTGTTATAGTAGATGTTTGTACCTGGTGAGGGGTGCCAATCAGTATGGCCTCAGTCTTGGAGCAGTTTAATTGAAGAAAGTTCTGATTCATCCATGCCCTTATTTCCTCCAGGCAGGCAGAGAGGGCAGTGAGTGAAGATGGAGATGACAATGGGGAAGATGAGGAGGCTCCAGTCCTGATGTAAAGCTGTGTATCGTCGGCATAACAGTGAAAAGAAATGTTGAACTGATTAATAATTTGACCTAAAGGCAGCATGTAAAGGGAAAACAGCAGGGGCCCCAGAACTGACCCCTGAGGGACACCACAGGAGACACAGACTGTCTGGGACGTGGCGTTGCCAAGACTAACACATTCCAGCCTATTGGAGAGGAAAGATTTGAACCAGTCCAGGACAGTGTCACAGAGACCGACCTCCACATGAAGACGGTGGAGGAGGATACTATGGTCCACAGTGTCGAAAGCTGCAGTGAGGTCAAGGAGGACAAGGATGGAGGGAGAACCAGTGTCAGCAGCCATGAGGACATCATTGGTAACTCTCAGCAATGCAGTCTCAGTACTGTGAGCTGCCCTGAATCCAGACTGGAACTTCTCATACAGAGTGTTGCTGTAGGTGGTCCTGCAGCTGAGCAGCAACTGCTTTCTCCAGCACTTTAGACAGAAAAGGGAGGTGTGAAATTGGGCGGTAATTAGAAAAAATGTCAGGATCCAAATTGGATTTTTTTCAGAAGAGGCCTAATGATGGCTGATGGGGATTTTAAACCCCTGTTACCTTAATAAAAACCACACAAAGATAAACAAGAGAACAGTGTTAAATCAGACAAACAACCTTGCAAGGGGGAAGGGCTTTTAATGTCCTTTGAAACTTAGTTTGGTCTCAAATACATTGTCCTGCACAATTCCAAATTGTACTGGACATGACAAGCTATTTAAACAAGAAGCAGGTGGAGTTTGACAAGCTCTGACGTCTTACAGATAAAACAAACAAGTCATGGTTCTGATCAAACAAGAACATCTAGTCCAAACATTTGTCAAGGCTAGAAGACTGTCTTTTCTGTATCAGAGAAAAAGCAAACAACATGTTTGTACTATCAAATATAAGTGTTTAAAGGGAACAGAGAATATTTGATATAAGTGAGCTGGGTTATAATTATTGGGTCAGAGTAATTAGTTTTAGATGATAAATATTGAACATCTCCATCATTTCATCCTCTTTATCATATATAAACTGATCATTATCAATCAGGTGAGCGGTGCGGAAAACAACCTCTGAGGCCGAATTTCTAATTAGAGGCAAAAACTCACACCACCGTCCCGTGCCCCCACAGTAACGCCCTGAACATGCAGAATCACCTTTTTTAGGATGGTTTGAGAGATTATAAAGTTTTGGAGAACTCTGTTGATTGTCATATTTCATGACTTATTTCAATGTTTGAGAGAAAGAAAGATTTTGAGGAGAATTTTGCAATGAGTATGGTCTCACTTTATGGCTTATGTCAAAAGTTTTAAAAGGAATAATATATTTAGCAGGGATTAGTCTATTTACCCACAAAAACCAAGTTTTCCCAAAGAAATAGAACTTTTGAGAAGAAACATATATATATATATAAAGGAACTAATCTATTTGTGTTAAACAATTAAATGGAACTTATACACTTTCAAAGATGTGGGAAATAATTCTCAAACACACAACAAAATAGCCCTTTATGGGCACAAAAATAAAATAAGTTTGAAACTTCTTTGATATCAACTATTGCCCAGGAAAGTAAAAACAACCGGTTTGAACTTAAAAAATGAAATAGATCAACCATTCTTCTTCACAGCATCCATCCCTTTTCTTCGTGTGTGGAATAAGTTCATTTCATCCTGGGGGGGGAGAAGAGTCTTTTTTCTTCTGGGGGGGAGCTTTTGTTCAAGTCTTCTTCTTCTGTGAGTTTCTGTGCGAGTCTTTTTCTTCTTGGGTTTTTGTCAAAGTTCATTTTTTTTCTTTGGGGAGAGCTTTTTGTTCAAGTCTTTTCCTTCTTGGGTTTTAGTCAAAGTTCATCTTTTCTTTGGGGAGAGCTTTTTGTTCAAGTCTTTTTCTTCTTGGGTTTCTGTCAAAGTTCATTCTTTTCTTTGGGGAGAGCTTTTTGTTCAAGTCTTTTTCTTCTTGGGTTTCTGTCAAAGTTCATTCTTTTCTTTGGGGAGAGCTTTTTGTTCAAGTCTTTTTCTTCTTGGGTTTCTGTCAAAGTTCATTCTTTTCTTTGGGGAGAGCTTTTTGTGCGCCTTGTGGGTGGAGGGCATCAGGCAGTTTGATGGCTTCAGTCTTGTCCAGCTGTCTGTTGTTTAGTCTATTCAGGCATGAATTGCGGGCACAGTAGCAGGTCGCAACCCTGAATTGTGTGTGGCATAGTGTGGTCAAGCCACATGTCTCGACAAAGTGGGGAGCTTTGCTCTGACCAGATCCATCTCAAAATCTGGCTCAGCGATCGTTCCAAACTTCTCTTTCAGGGGAGCACCGGTCACTCAGATGTAACAGAGGCTGCTTTTTCTCTCGAGAAGATGACGCGTCCTTTCCACCACCTGTTGGGGTCCCGTCCACCCTCGTTTTCAGCCGTCCCTAGCAGGACCTCGAGTCAAGGCGGGATTCACTGGCATCACTGGCAACTCCCCCTGAAGGAGTTCCGGAAACCTGTAGTCTTTTTGAGAGGAGAACTGGACACCAAAAAACTTGCAAATTGTCAAATAAAACTAAGGCCTTCGGATCCCATGAGCCATTTGTGGTCTGGGGAAGGTCAAACTGTGGGTAACTCCTTAACTTAACTTAAACTAAATTCTGTAATTGGCTATAATAATAATTGTTTCTTTAAACATAAAATAAAATTCCATTCTTACTATCTAAAACATTTGTATTTAATGGCAAAAACAACACAACAACAAATGATTTCATTCTTCAGTGAAAATGAGTAATCACTCACTCTGATTTGAGGTTATTTTAATTAGTAAGTTATTCTTAATTAGCATGATCATCAAAATGAGTAGCAGGAGACGGAGACGTTTTATACTCACCTAAAATACTTTACCTTTTTCATAGTCTGTAGAAAAAGTCTAAACATACATACAGACATAGACAGACATATACGTACAGACAGACATACATACATATAGACACACATACATATATACATATAGACGGACATACATATAGACATGCATACATATATACATATAGAATTTACAATAAAAACATGTGGTTCATGTGCTCAAAATAAGTCCAGTCTATAGTCAGGGTCAGTCGTGTTTTAAAAATATAGAACCACCACATTTCAAAATTAACCTTTCAAATCAACCTGTTGAATAGATCCAAACCTCCAGGGCGTCCCCCATCTTTTTTTCTCTTTGGATCTGTTAAAAATAAATACCTGTTTATTAAACGACATATACCAAAGAAATGTGGTTTGTAGGTTTATCTGATTTATCCTACAGTACAACGTGCTTCTTAAATGATCCTTTAAATGGCTATGCTGTTGAATATAAAAATCTAAAAAGTTATTTTTTGTATAACTGATCATCTAATCAATGAATGAGCTGTTTCCTTTTATGAGCCTTCATTAATGTTATTAGTGATATATTCTTTATTATTATTAGTTATTTCTAGGAACACCTCCTAATATTCCCTTATTGCATTATTATATATCGCCACTGAGTGTCAGGCAGGTTCCCTCACTCACAGCCTTTAAGTCTTGATTAAAAACCCACTTTTATTCTTCCAACTTTAACATGATGTGATTTGTTTTGATCCTCTCTGTAATATACACTGTTCACTATATTAGCTAGTTTCTGTTGCTTTTTCTATATAATTTGTTTTCGTTTTTGTTTTGTTTTTCCTTCTGTTTTCACTGTCTGCTTGGCTTGTTTCTATCGTACAGAACCTTGGTTGGCCCGCGTCAGCCTAAGTGCTCTATAAATAAAGTGGTATGGTATAAATAATCTAAGATTTAAAGCATAAAGCTATAAAAATTGTTCTAAAAATCTCTTAATCAATTCCTTTGTGGAAAACCAGACCAACCAAAATGCATTCCCGTCAAGGACAATCCTTCCTTCAGCTCCACAAAACTTTTGCATGAATGTTTGTGGAGACACAAATTTAATCTGCAAAAGAAAATATAAACATTAACTTTTGTTTCAGGGTTATGAGCTGGGATCAGTATCTCTGTACCATCACGGAGTTACTGGAAGCGGAAAAATAAGTCGTCAGACCCACACAATATAAACTACAAATTCTGTGGCCTTGCTCTAGCAGGCCATATCATGAGAATGTGTTACATTAAATAAAATTAAGCAGACTGCAGTTTTGAAACACGATACCAGGATTATTGACAGATCTTCACAGATCTATACGGGGGGCATGACCTTCAGCTGGACAGTTGGCGTGGTTGACTTCAAGACCTGTTCTCTTTGTCTTTCTGGAGAACCTGTTCAGCTCCCTCTTGTCACAGCATCCAGTGAGATCTTTGTTTCTGGGCGAGATCTTTGTTCATCATCGATCCATCACACCCGGACCGCATATACTGGTCATTTGTGTTTGATGACCGTGTTCTGACAGTACTTTGTGAAAGTCTTTGTGGTGTCTTTTGTTCAGAGAAAAGTCCAGTGCACAGAATGTTCATTTTGAGCAGGGCAGCCTGGGAGTCCAGCCTTGGTGTTCTCGGTGAAGTCAGTGAGCCAGCTTCTGGACATGCCCTTAATATCAAATCTGATCCAATCCAATCAATAACCACAGTAGTTTGTGATTCAAAAATTCAGACGCTGCATGTGTGTTTGACATGGTCCTATCTTAATGTACTGTATGTACTACTACCTATGTGTTTTTGCAAAGTGTCATGAGGTCCTTCAGACTTACGGTTTCCGCTCCACAAACACCGTGATGTCGCTTCTAAGAAAAAAATGAGAAAAATAGAAAAATGTAAAAATCCTTAACAAACCAGGTTCAAAGTAATCATGTTATTTATAAGCAATTACCTTGAATAGAGCCACCTCTGCAAGTCTGGTTTGCACAATGGAATTTTAAAATGTTCATTTACATAAAAGTGAATTTTCAACAGAGGCATCCTTTTAATCTGATCTGCATAATAGATCTAAAATCATTAATTTACGTATGAGTAAAATTGTCAATTTAACCTGAAACTAGAAATTTTACCACTTTTCAGTGGTTTACCTATCAAAAGTTAAAGCATGGGCTGGGTGATTTTGCCTAGATCCAAATTATGTCCTAAATAGAAAAGTATTGATTAAAATAAAAAAAATGTGTATTCAGTCAAGGCGTGTCTGTGAGTGGTACTTCCCGTTTTAATATTCCATATTATTATTACTGTATACACAGCCCCAATCTGTTTGAATAAAAACAACCCTTCTTACTGCTGTCAAAGATTATGCATTGTATGGTCAAATGATATGTTATTCTAATTCCCGTTCAAATATACCAGACCTCTTTTTGCCTCTAATGGTCATAATTTATGCGAAAACAACACCAAAATTAGGTTTTAACAGTGAAATGTGTCTTTCACTCCTGGCGAGTTGGCTGGATTCTTGTGCGTATTAAACCTACTTGCTGAAAAGTTACTTCTAATAAAGCATTTTTATTATTAATCATTACAGTCACATTATATAACTCTTAAAAGGAAACAGCTCTTAAAATCCACTTAACTGTGAAATAGCTTTTTAAAATCGATAAAACATTTTTAATGTATGCAAAAATCGTTTTAAAATGATGAATTTGAGCGTTTCAACTTACAATCTAGTCAAGTTTCTATTTGACAAGAATACTTTTTTATCCTTTATAAGTGTCAAAGTTTTATCAATTTAGTTAAACCTTTAAAAGACAGAATTTACTGGCAAGTCTAAAAATAAATTTCTGCTAAATTTTTCTAAGACTTGTTATCCTAAAATGCCTAAACTTAATTTTGATCTGATTATGGTTGTTAATTAAAATTAACAAGCTTATTATAAAAGTTTAAATAGTCAATGATTGCAATTCAATGCAGTATACCTGTAATACTTTCTCTACTTCCCATTTATTTTGCATTAAATCCAAATATATTCCGTGTTTTATCAACATCCTATGCGACTGCTATAAAAACATCCAGTTCCTCTCACTTCACCTCGCCTTCCTCATCTTCCCTCTGACACTTCCACAAACCCTCTGTGGCCCCCTCTCTTTTTGGGGCCTGAACTTCCTTGTGCATCTTCTGTCTCGACTTCCTGTTTGCTCTCTCCTGCATCAACTTCCTCTTTACTTTCTTGATCACCTCATCTCTCTTAGCACGTTTAGCTGTGTAATTTTTAGTTTATTTTTCAATTCGTGCGCATCCTTTATGATTGTCTGTTGTTGTCGTTATCAATTGTTCTCATCACTCTTCGTTTAAAATTCAGATCTCAAATGAGTCCCAGAGGTTTAATGGGATTAATCAGTATTAATATGCAAAATGTATCTTTATTTGTTAGAGTGGCTATGTTTTTCAAAGTGTTTAGCATAATTTTTTGCCGTTTGTATGCAACGCCATAATAAATGTATGTTTATACTGGTTAAAAACGGTCTTAGTTTTACACAATGGGGTGGGTTGCCAGTTGGGCTCGTTTTGGGCTTGTTTTGGGCTGGTCGCTTGCTTCTGTCGCGAGATCTGGCAACATTGTATCAAAGTTCTCATGACAACAAGGCCTCCTGAATTCTTGCCTCGTCATCATTCGGCTTCTTCTACAGAACTATTTCGATAAAAACTGGTAAGCGAATTCTCAGTTTCTTTTTGCAGAGAAAACACAATTTAGAAACGTTTGGTTTCACAGTACAACGGCATTTGCACTGTTTTCGGACGGACGAAGCTTTTAGCTGGCGGCTCCGTTAGCATTAGCTTAGCTTTCATTTCCGATAAAAAACGTAATTTTTGGATTATGTAAAATCGGATCTTTCTTCGTCAGATTTTCATGATAAAAACGGATCTGTCCGCTTGGTTCAGCGAAACAATTTGGAGTCTTTCTCGCTAAAATTTTATTAAATCGGACCGCTGATGTGGGCGCCAGGCCTACTGTTAAAACGTCCTAATTTAACGTTGTTAAGCCTTTAAAACCTAAAGTATTTGGATTAGAATTTTATAAACTAGATTGATCAAATACTAAAGTCTTTTTGTCGCATTCGGCTACATTCATGATTTAAAAAAAAGTATTTAAATATTTATTTTATATTTAACCATAAGTTATTAGGTCCTGTAAATCAGAGATGATTATGTAACCTTTTATAACTGTTCTTAATAGCAGGAAAAATACAATGGGAAATGTTTGCAATCAATCCTCTCTCAGTCACGTTCTAAATGGAATGCTGAAGTAAGAAAGTAATAATTTGTATATGTGTGTTCACAGATCCACCGAGAATTCTCCAAGCAAGACAATCAAATTTCTTGGTTTGTAAAATTATTTAAATAAAAATCTACTTCTCAACATCAACTTTTAGTTCTCGTGCCATATTTATGTTTATTTTTATTTTATTTATGTATGTTTCATTAGTACTGCCTCTCTGTTAGCACAGTACTTTTCTTGTAAGTAAATACAGTATAAATTCTCACACAGACGGGGAAGGAGGGGGTGGGGGAGGAGGGAG